>QANY01009658.1:767792-801815 GCA_003255025.1 Datisca glomerata
CTCTCTCTCTCTCTCTCTCTCTCTCTCTCTCTCTCTCAGTATATAACCCTTCGCGTTGTATCTTAAATTTTCAAAGAAAGAAAGCTTCTCATAGTGTAACCCCTTGCATTGTATCCTATCTTTACACACATTTGGTAAGTATTAAGTTTTCTATGATTTACAGGAGAAGCATAGGGAAAAGAAGCATAAAAAGGAGAAGAAAGATAAAGAGAAGAGAGAAAGTAAGGAGAGAGGAGAAAAAGATAGAAGTGACGAAAAGCGCAAGGAGAAGAAAGAAAAAAAGGAGAAGAATAGAGATAAAAAGAAGGATAGGAATAAAGATAGAGATAAAAGTACCTCAGATGAGAGGACACTCCTGGGGAGAACTGAGAGTCACAATGGAGAGAAATCAGTTCATAAAGAGCACAAAAACAGTGATAGTAGTATTTCATATGAGAAGAAATATACTGGGCAATCTACTGGTCACACAGGCGATAAGGTCAATCAGAACTGCCATCTGTCTGAAGAGACCAAGAATTCAAAACTTGTGCAGCTGCTGGGGTGGAGAGCCAATGAGGAAGGCAGTGGAAGTGGAACTCGGAACCTATCGGCGGATAAGTTTTCAATCACACAGCCAAAAAGAGATGATGGAATGGTCAGATTGGTGGCTAAAGGTTCCAATATTCATGCTGAAGTCAAGGAAAAGATCAAGGTCAGGAAAACTGTCGAAGGGAAAATTGTGGGACAAGAAATTAAAGATGAGGCGAGATTTAGTGGAAAAGCAATGGTTCAGAATCATAATGGAACAGGTCATAATAGTGTTGAAGTTATGTCTGAACAGTTTAACAAGAATGCTGATAGAACAGAAACAAAAGAAAAGATCAAAGAGAAGGAAGGCAGTGATAAAGGAAGGAGTAAACACAAAGACAGAGTTAGAGATAAGAAAGGACAAACGAAGGATAAAGAGAGGGATAAAGAGAAGAAAAAAGAGATAAGAGTGAAGGAGAAAGTTGAACAGAAGAGTGGAGACCCAGATAAAATAAAATTAATCGACAAGGATAATCTTATGGACATCCATTCTATCAGGACTTCAGAACAACTTGAGGGTAGCAGCATTTCTGCTGTTACAGAAGGAAACTTTAAGAAACGGAAGGACTTCGAGACTAATGGAGTTCTCCATGGTGAGTTAAGTTACAAACCATGTCATCATTTCAGCACATTTTGTATTCTTAAACCCAGTTGGCGTTTTCCCCACTGTAGCAGAAAAATAAAGTTGTGGGAATACTTTCCTGCGCTGATATAAACACTAATTTGTTCTACAAAATTTGGAATTATTGTAGCAACGACCTTTCCATCTATTCTAACAAGCAGGTATATAACTTAACATTCTTATTAGCTGACAAGCAAGTTTTGTTGAATTTTCTTACAGTGAATGACAATAGGTCCGGTAAAGTCCTGAGGCCCACTTCTTCCTCTCATCCATTTATGGAAAATGGGAGGACATTGGAGCCATGTCAAACTACCATATTGGCTACTTCAGAGAGGCAGGGAGTCACAAATAATCATAAGTTGGATAATAAAGAACGCAAAATTAACGGCATTTTGGAAGCTCATACATCTGCATCCCCTTTGAAAGCTTTGTCTATCACTGGACAAGCTGATCAAATTGCTGCAGCACGTACAAAACCACCTCATCCTGATTTCAAGTATCTAAGCCAGGTGTATTCCATACCCAAAATGGAGGAACGGTCAGATTTTAGTGACCAAGAATGGCTATATAGCAGTAGTTCCCAAACAAAGAAGCCCAAGGTGGAATCTTCAGAGGTTGAGGTGATGGCACCACAAGTCTGGGCAGTAGCATTGCCGATTGAGTCAGCTGATATTTGTGCTTTGCCTTATGTCATCCCATACTGAGAAGAAATTCAAATGGAAACAATTCACCATCTTAAAACTTCGGCAGATGGGGTAAAATCCTCCATAGAATCCCTCCAGGGTGGAGGTATGCTGCAACTTGGCCTTGATATGGATCTGCCAATTATTTAGTGTCTTCTATTCTTATCGCACTCATATCTGGGAAAGCCTTGTGTGACTGAATGTCTTTCTATTAAGAGCATTCAATGGAAACATGGCTGTAAAGCGTGATTTTATGCTCATGGGCATGGAAGGCTAGATGATCTGCTCGGAGGGAAGTTCATAATTGATTCAAGTGAGAAATTCATAATTGGCAACTCAGAGAGGTTGCTTGGGGATGGAGATGCTGATGCATAAGCTTGTGCAAAGTTTTATTTTCAAGTTGGTTGGAGCTGATAAGAAAAAACACTTTTCTTTCCAAATTGAGAATGTAAGAGGAATTAGATGTGGTATTAGCAATTCCACCACAATTTTGATTTGTAACATAGATATCTTAATTACAGAAATGTAAGATAGAGGAAAAAGAAAAGTAGTCTGATTCATTTATAGTCTCTGCCTTCATACTTAGTGTTCTCTCATACAAGTTTCCTTTTACTGTCTTAGTATTTGAATTTAGTGGAGGGAAAGGGCAGTTTTTTTATTCAGTCGAGAAAGAAAGACAATTTTTTACCCGCAAAAATGAAATATAATTTATGAGAACATCACTAGAAATATTTAAACAAAAATTTATAAACATATGGTTAGTTCATAAATGACTAGATGCGTAACGAGATAAGTTCATAGACAACAGAACTGATTACTTGTTTCTTTTGCTGTATAAATTCTGTGACTGATTATAATTTGCATAGAATAAAGAAATAATTTGTCCGGCATTTGTAGGTCATGTTTAGCTGGAATTTTCTTAGAGTGGAAAACCTCTAGTTAATTTCAATTGTCATTGATTGCTTAGTAGGAGTGTGCACGGACCAGATGGGTTTTGAGATGTTTTGTCAATCTCAGTTGGGACGAAACAAGTTTTTTTTAACACGCCTCGTCCTGCAGTGAGGACAAAAATCGATTGAAACGAGACGAGATGGTTAACAATTTGGGTCAGGACGGGACATGCTTTTTTTGGGCTGTCTTACTTGGACCTTTTTTACGGGCTTTTATGGGCTGTTTTAGGTTTTTGAAGGCTGTTTTAGGCTTTATTGACTGTTTTAGTTAGCCCAGCACACAAAAAGTGGCTTCTTTAATTGTAGGCTCATTTAGGGAAAGTCCATTTTTGAAAAATAAGGAAGAAAATGACAAAAAATTCATTTTTGTATGAGTGATCGATTTTTTCTAACTATAATTATTTTTTTATAAAACAAGAAAAATTTTATGTACAGGTGTAATGTAGTATATGTAAAAATATGTCATGGTATATTATTTATCTATTAGTATATTCTAATATACCATCAATATATCGTAATATATTTTTATATACCATTTGTGGTATAGTATGATATATTTATATATCATAGTATATTTTAATAAACCATCAATATACCGTAGTATATTTTTATATATCATCTGTTATAATCATACATCATAAAGAAAAATCATTAGTACCAACCTCTTCTCAAACCCAAACATTTCGTATCGAATATTCTTTCTTTTTACATTCATTGCTATAATATATAATTCCACAACTTGTATGTTAGATAAGAAATTAATTTACCAATCAAGGAGGCAGTATATATCCGTAATATAGTATGAGGTATTGGACTATGGAGAGCATCATGGTATTCTTCCAAATGCAATTGAAAAATGGATATCATAACCAGGAAGAATTTAATGTTAAAAAGACAACATTAATGTTTGTTTAGAAAAATATGCAATCTAAAAATTTTGTATTAACGAAGAGAAATATGACCATGCTGTCTTGTTTTATTATTTTGTGATCTAATTCCTAAAACCAAGAAGAAAAATGCCTCTCAATATACGAATTGAGAAGTGTACGTAAAGGCGAACAATATTTAAAGTTTGATATAATCAGAGAAGAAAAAGACAAAACTTAAACTGAAATTAACAAATTGCAATTGATCTTCATACAGAATATAAATTAATTAGACAACATGAAATTCTTGATACTATATATGCAAAAATTAAACGAATTCAGTTATAATTACCTGAGTCCTCTTGCTTCACTGAGCTATTACATTGAAGCTTTCATATGCCAAAATTCACCCATTCTTTCTTTTATGGTGTTTTCCTTGTATCAGTAAAAAATTGTATGAGTTTTGATTGCATTTTCAATGAATTAATGATTTTAAAGTCCAATATTATCTAAACGAACATTTTTATCACAGCCATCATTAACTAAATACACGTTTCTTTTCCTTCTAATAAATCAGAAGAGACGTTGCCACATTTGGTCTATGAACCGTTTTATATTCATAGTTAATTAACAAATTTCTTGCCTCTTGGGTTAAATTTACAGTTTGTCCTGACAATCAAATCCTTTTCGTCAACTGTTTTTTGTTAAAATTACATTATTATAGATTCTAAAAAGAACAAGAGGCATGACTCGAACCCACGACTTTTAAAATATGAGTGTGGAGAATCAACCAACTGAGCAAACCAATCTTGTCAATTTTCATTAACTTGAAATATCATTTTTTTGTAAGTCAAACATTTTGTTAATTTTGATTTATATTTTAGGCTAAGTTAGTAAAAGAATATATAAGGTACAACATCCTCACTCCACAACTAACTTCTATAAGTAAAATAATATCATATTAAATATTAAAAAACTACTTGATAATGTCATTTAAATTCTTTATACTAAAGTTATTCATGAATACAAATTCAAACTTTTTGTTAAGTTTGATTTATATTTTACGTTAAGTTAGTAAAAGAATATATAAGATACAATATCCTCACTCCACACCCAAACATTTATATGTAAAAGAATATCATGTTTTAAATATTAAGATATTATTTCATGATGTCATTTGAATTCTTTATACTCAAGTTATTCATGAATATATAAACGTAATAGCATGAATTTAATAGGTGGGTAACGCAGTAAATTCTGTAAGCAAATTGTTTCAATTAATAGACTTATAAAACATTCAAGGACAATTTGGTATTTATCCAAAAACTGAAGGATATTAATGTCCATAAAATATTTTTCTAACATGCACGCTTTTAGCATTAGTAAGATAAGATACTTATATTATGCTATAGATTTTCCCATTTATTTCAGTCTCACCTTTTCATCCGGACCAAGAGTAACATATTGTTCTGCGGTGGTGGCTTGGAGACCACAATGGTCTAATTTTGTGGTTTACACAATTTCCTTCACATGAGGTCTGTGAGTAGATATCAAAGTTTTGATAATACGCAGGACTCAGTTGGATCGATGATAGAGGATGTATGGACTGAGAAGTGGTAATTCTGTTTCCTAAATTCTTACATCTTCAGGGAGATGATGGATTTCAATCAGGTTCTCGATCTTATTTGTAATAACGCATTACTATAGGATGTGAAGGTGGTATCTAGGAGAGCAATTTGAGCAGTAGCGGCAATCCATTTTCTACCATGGAGGGTCAGGGCAAGTCGAACAGCACCAACATGTAGGTGTGTGTAGCCTTGTGTCTGCCAACCATTAAGCAGCTCTTGAGAGATCTCAAGAGTAATATATTGTTCTACGGTGGTGGCTTGGTGATAGACTACAAGCCTCTCAACCTGTTTCTCCAAGATGATAAGTTTCCTCTTCCAAAACCCAATACTTTATCTGTCCATCTGAAACGGGTCAAGATATTCTCCAAGTTTGACCTTAAAGTTGGGTTTTGGCAGTTAGGCATTCATCCTGAGGACCGGTATAAGACTGCTTTCTGTATACCGAATGCCCAGTACCAGTGGACCGTCATGCCATTTGGTCTGAAGTAGCACATTCTTGCTTCCAAAATGCCATGACCAAGATGTTTGAGCCCATTTTGCACAGTGCCTTAGTTACATTGATGACATTCTGCTCTTCTCCGAAAATTCACCTTCTCATCAATTCTTATTATCCCAGAGCTCTGCATTTAGATACGGAATTAAAACACCTTGCCGAAAAAAGTTACATAGGCCTAGAATTCTGGAAAAAAGAGTAAGAACTTTCCCAGATTCAACAAGATATCTATCGGATAGAGGCTGATATGACTAAGGAGAAATCACAAACTCTTTATGATCCATATCCTTCCTATCCCATGAGCAGTCAAACTCCTAGGTATCTCTCCTCTTCCATGCCTTATCCAAAAGCCTCCGACTATAATAATCTGTTCAAAATGTCTTACCCCATTTTAAGGCAACTCAGACAATCTCGGTCTCTATTTCCGAGGAGCTGTCCATATATTGTATTCGGTGAGAATCTTGTGAAGCTGGCTTCGCTAGTATGGAAATGGAGCAAAAAGTTCAAGAAGAGGCACAATGTGCGTATGGATATTAGCAACATCACAAATATACTGGTAAATAAGATATGGAGGAAATCCTTTGATGCAGTAAGGAAGGGGCGAAAGAGCCCAAAGATACCATAAGAGTTCTTCTGGTATGGCACCTTTAATGAGAGGAACTGTGGTATAAGGAATGGCAATATCAAAATGGTCTGGGAAAGGGCGTATTTGGGTTCTTACAAGTAATAGATGGAGCCGCTGTTAGGACCTATGAAAGTATTCATCAAACTAAAATAACTCAGAATAGCATAGTAGAATATCTTTCTCAGATTATAGTATGATTGTTGTCTGATACACAAGATCCTTGTGAAAGGTAAATGTAGAGCATACTTGAATCTCGGCAGCCATAAGTAAACTATTATAAAAGCAAGGTAGCAAGGAGAAGAAGGCGAACTTAGAAAGCCATGAGAGAAAAACACTTGTGTAAAGAACTTCTCACATTTCTCACTAGTTAATATTGAGTCTGGTTATGATTGTAAATAACTTTTCCTATTGTCTCCAAAGTTAATAGTAAGCCAGTACATTTTACAATTCCCATGTACATGAGATGATATTAAATTAGAAAAAGTAAAAAGATGAACTGAATATGAAAACATATAACTAAAGTTGGGTTTTCAATAAAATGCATTTAATCAATTTATCTATTTTTTTTATCAAAAATAGAATGCATTTAATTAGAAGATGCAAGAATAGAACACAAAAATAGTAAAACTATATTAAGATGTAAGATTAAAAACTTACATAAACATTTTCTATTGGCAACAATTAAATAGTGCTCCCTCTCACTATTTAACATTAAAGAAAAGGAAGAAAGATTTACAAAAGAGAAGGAGAAGAAAACTTTATTTCACAAAACCAGTTTTGCTCTCAAATAGTTAAGAGTTGAAAACAAGCTTATTTGACAACTAGTACAATTATTACATAAAATGATAAATTAAAAAGATTCCCTCAATAATTATTATCTCAGTCTTTGTGTCTTCATATTCTGTCATGATTGATGTTGTTGAAATGTCATTGTGACTATTACTGCGCATTGGATTCCTTGATAATTTATATCTTAGATTCTTGTGTGTGATTGTTTCTTTACTTTGGTGGAGGCATTGCCGTTGATTCTTAATAATTACTATTTTGGACTTTTATGGCTTGTTCGTTGATCATGATTATTATCCGAAAAAATCATTGTGAGTAATGCTATTCATAATTGCTTGTCTTGAAGATCATCATGACCGTTGCATTGTGCTCATGTGTCGTTATGATTCATCAATTAATTCTTGGTTTTTAGCATTTTTCCAAGGAAAAATTCTTTTGTTCATTCACTGATTGATCTGTGTTTGTTCATTTTCACTGAGATCAATATTATTGAATGGGTTCTTCAATTCCTGAGGAGTAATCTTTCTGGATGATTGATTTTTTTATATTTTTGATCTAATTTGGTGTCTTGACTCTGTAGATGATTTTCTTTCATGATTGTCTTCTAAAAGGAGAATCATTTTTTGGATTAATTCTCTCTCCAATTTTGATGGCCTTTGATTTACCCTTTGAAGAGGGTTTGTTCTTGGGTATGGATAAACTTAGACTAGATGGCTTGATTTGTGGAGCTAGGTAAATGGACTCATTAATATTTAATGGAGCTTGAATAAAAGGATTTGCTAGTCTTATATTGAGATGGACACTCGTAAATTCATAATTAATGGATGCAATAATTTTCTGGGTATTCAATTTATCCCACCATTCAATATAATATTTTCTGGTGATGATTTCATTTTCAACTGAGTATTGCAATTTCAAAATCCAAGGTATTTGTATTTATTTGAAAAATAAAGTATTTGGGGAAAAGGAACTTCAATTGGTGAAGGTTCGTGTATTTCCAGAAATAAATTAAAAGCTTGTTGAAAATTGATTAGAAAAGATTCTAAGGTTGTACCATGAATGGACCACCATTTTATAACCAGTTTGAAAAATCAATTTTGAAATTGTAATCAAAATTTAAAAACCAAAAGTGAGAAAAAAAATATTATTTTGATGCAAGAAAATCTTGTGCCAAGAATCAATATAGTCAAAATATTTGTATTGTCTTTTATTTAAAAGTATTTTGAAAGTTGAAGGATGGATTTTTCAGTCCTCCATGGTCATGATTCTAAGAATGTTGAAGAAATGATAGATGATCTTTCCTTCAGAATTCTTTGTTGGCCTAATTTTTATGAATTTTGTTTCTAAGACGATGTCTCTGTAGAAACTGAGATTTTTGTCTCTTTGTCCAGGGTCGAAATGAAAATTTGAAGGAAATAAGATTTTGCTATTTTGGCAGGTTTTTTCAAATGAGCAAATGATGGCTCAATATGAAAGAGATTTTCACTGGAGGTTTTTCTGAAGTATTGGGATGATTCTTTGTATTTTGTGATTTGTTGATTGAATGATTGTGCATTAAAAGGTTGAGGAATTGGGTCACATTGGTTGATCTGAGTTGATATGTGGGTCTAATGGACCCACATATTGTTGATTGAGCTTAGTTAGGAGTAGAATACTCTTATTTGATTTGAGCCTTATGGGCCAATTATTGAGTCGGAGACCCTTCTATTGTTGAATCATTCATCATTTTCACATGTTTTTTGAAAGTGATACTGATTCTTTTAGTTAAGCACTCCACTGCATGCATATGATCTTTTTGAAATCTGTCAGGCATGACGAAGAAAGTTTCTTCCAATATACAAAATTCTTTGATTGTTTTATTTGGAAATTCAATTTTAAATACTACTTGTCCCAAAAGGTTCACAATTAAAATTTCTATGTTATTGTAACAAATTTCATTACGTCTGGGAAAACCTATTTTTCCATCATTTTCATATTATTGAATTAATGTTGCATTGAAGTCATGTTTCAACCTAACATATTCTAAAATTTTATCCAATTCATTAATCCATACTTTTTCTTGGATATTCAAATCTATTATGACCATAATTAATGAATGTGGATTTTGAACAAAAACGGCTGTCCTACCATTAAGATTTTTGAGTTTAAAAGAATATAGATTGAGTATTGTTGTAGGTTAGACCTTTCTGTATTCTAGGAGGCCAGAACCCTCAAATTAAGGAAGTCAAGAATTTAATTATTAATATATTAGATAAATCAAATATTAAAACAGATAAAAATAGATTGTTACTTGGAAAAACTCTGTTTGGAAATAATATCAAAACATGTTTTGCAAATTTGTAATTAATTAAAAAAAATATTTAATAAAATAAATTGATCAATGGAATAATAACTTCAAATACTGGAAATCTAATTGATTGAAATAATTTGATTCATTTTGCAGAGATAATTAACTATTTTATTTTATTATCTTGAGAAATCATTTAAACTATTTTCAGTATTGTTTAACATATTCACTAATTGCAAAAATAAAAAAATTCAACCAATATTGTCTAACAAGAATATTATTAATGTAGACAATAAAATATTCAGTGAATTGGTTAAAAGTTTCATTTATCGTACTTGGAGCATTTCTAGGGTTAAATGACATTATTTTATAACTACCAAATGTGATTTTGTATTTAATAATATTATTTATCTAGTTTTGCCAAAATCCAGACTTTATGTCAATCTTAGAGAATATTTAAGTATTTCTAAGTTTTTTGATTAAATCTCTTTTATTAAGAGGTTTGTAATTAATCACTAGATGATAAACTCCTTGTTTAAAGATTTTAATTTGATCTTGAAGAGCAGGAATTTGAAGTTGTTCTTCAATTCTTCTCAATTTCATTTCTCTTTGCAGAAAACACAGATGTTTTTCTTTACAAGAAATTAAATTTATGGATTTGAAAACATAATTTTGTTTTAGAGTTTTCAATTTCTCATTGTGAGAAAATGAAAGAAGTTTGAATTTTTCAGGTTCGTCCAAGAGATAAGTAATTATCCCATCATACTATGTGTTAAAATGATACAAAAGAGAAATGAATAGTAAACCTAAAATAATTTTGTCAATCATATTTTTTACTAAGACAAATGATGTTTTGAAATATACATTGTCTTTACAAATATGGACTTAGAAAATTTCATAATTAATATGCATATGAGTACCATTGGCAGAGGACAGAGATTCTCTTATCTTCTTGAAATACTTGGTAGGAACTAGACTTTCTTACATACAATTTAAATATGTTCATGAATCAACAACAATCATTGTTATGAAATCAAAATCTTGAATAATTATTCTGACTTTTCCTGATTTTGATGTGATTAAGTATTTGGACGAAGTTATCATCATTTTGATTGATAATAGATTCTTCAACCTCATTATTAGAAATTGGGAAATTACTAGGTTCTCCTAGCTCATGATTTCTAATTAAACTCTCTATTTTTAAAAAGTTTAATTCTTTGGTTATTTTCGTGTTAGAATCTTTTAATTCTTTTATTTTAATTTTAATATTTTTAATTTTCTTTTAAAGTTCCTATAAGGTAACTTCATTTTCCTTTCCTTTAACCTTATTGAATTTTTCAAGGGTTTGCGAAAGACTTGCAGTATTGTTATTATTAGACTTAGAATTTTCTTGCTTCAAAATCACTTTCCTAAGTCTTTCTAAATATTCTTGTTTTAAGTCTAGATTTTCAATTTTGCTAATTAGATCTAAAAAGAGATTTCTTTTTCTTCATTTTTATTTAAGACATTAATTTTTTACAACAACTATCCCTATACCCCAGAGTGATGTTAGGAGAATTATTGATAGAACTGGAAGAGTTGGACTCTTAGGATTCATGGTATTCAAATTCTCCTAAATCTTCACTATTTCACTCATAGTATCTTATTGGATCCATGATTCTAAACAATTTTTGTTTATCTTTATCAGAGTTTTTTAGTTGATTAATATTATTCTTTATTTGAAAAGTATTAGAAAAATAATTATTCTGGCCATATTTAAAACTTTTAAGTTTATCAATAAATTTTTTATTGATTTTTCTTCTAAAATAATTTTTATTCTTGGAGAATCGTTTGTCAATTTTTTTTTCTTTAAAAAGTATTGGTCAAAATGTTTATGCTTATTTTTGTGGTTTAGACTCCTATAAGGTTTGTGGGTCCTCCTAGGGCTTACATGCAAAATTTTCTATTTTTGTAGGAATGAGCAATATTGGGTAATCCATATTGCTCAATTTTTTAATGTATATTTTGCAGTTTTATTTTCATTTTTAATTTTTTTACTGCTTTTTATGTCAATACTCATTTTTATACTTTCTTTATGAATTATTGTACCGTAGGTGATACTATTATAGTCTATATCACCGAGGTTATTACTAATGACTGTTCTAATTTTATGTGTGAACAAATTGGGTAATCTATTAATAAATTTACCTCTCCAGAAAGGTTGATTACTATCATCATTTGTCATTACTCTAGATTAAAATATATTTTTGTATCAGTGAAAATCACTTAGGGTTGGACATCTAAGATTAGTTAATTGATCATGGATACGCGTAGTTAACAATCTAAACTACTGTCTACGTTAACAATCTTAACAAAAGAAGATGATTCAATAGATTTACTAATTTCTAAAAATTTTAATGATTCTTCAAAATTATGAATGTTTGAAAATTCATGAATTGTGGAGGATTTATTAGCGGATTCTTGATAATCAACTTTAATTCTTTAAGCAGTTCATCAAGAAATTTTTCATCCCTAATTTTAAATTTTGATCTACTGTCTTGGTTAATGACCATAACAGTAGAAGATGATTCAACAGATTTGGTTTTCAGTTTTTGAAGCATTTTATAAATTCATTTATTAAGATGAACAATATTTAAAGTGATTTTATCTGAAAGATTTTTTAAAAGTTTTTCTTTCAGAGCTTCATTTGTCTAATTATTTTCCTATTGTAATTAGACTTTGATTGGTGTAATTGAGTTATTCAACTAATTTTTTATTAGGTTCTTTTTCCTTTGAGATTTTGAAAGGGGAAGTAGTGATTAAAGAATTTTTATGATTAATTAAAATTTCTTCAATTTTAATTTCAAATTCTAAAAGTTGTCTTGGTTAACAAATCTAGCACAATAAGATGATTCATTAGTTTCTTATAATTTATCAATATTTGAGGAATCATTGGTTGTGGAAGACTCATAGGTGGATTCTAAACTATTGTTGTCTAATTAGAGCTATTGTCTCTTATAATTTTTAACTTTTTAAGTATTTTTTCATCAAGAGTTTTCTTATAATGAATTTGGAAGTGTTCAATGAATTTTAACTGTTTGAGAATTTTTATGATTAATTAAGATTTTCTCAGGTGGTGTATGACTGTCAGTCATTACACTAGGGTCTTCATTGACCCATCCAAATGTAAAAATTACTTTAATATTTTCCTCATAAATACCCTAGATATATAATCAAGGAAAAACATGTCAAATTTATAATTTTGCATGTATTTCCTTCCATTCAGCAAGTATAATTTTTCTTTGATCCCTATTATATGAATCTCTAAACCTACTACGTCTATCTAGATTGGCTGAGTCATTATTGTGGAGATTTAGACTTTCCCAATATGGTTTGTATTCTGGATTCACATTTTAGAATGTTTTAATTCTTGTTCTAATTTTTGAATCCTAAAATCTTAGTTATTAATAGATGATTTCGAAATGGAAATGCTAGGGATACTAGACTGGCTATACTCCCTAATTGGAGTATTAGAACTAGAAGTTTAAGAATTTGTGGCTATGCCTTTAGGTTTTATATTTTAAATTTTAAAAGTTTTCAATTTTTGTTCTATTCGGATCCTAAGATCGTGATCATTATTAATGGATGATCTAGGAGAGGATTTGAACATAATATTTTTATTGTAGATTTTTGGTATATTCCATACCCTATAATCTACTTGATCATCTGTAAAGTATTCAAAATGATCTTCTTGATCATCTGGAATGTATTCAAAATATTTATGATCTACTTGATCATCTGCTAATTCAAAATGTTCTTTATCCATTAGGTTGGATATTGAAGACATTGTAGACCCAATGCTACTTGAAGAACTACTTCTAGATAATCTACTCATTGCGAAAAAAATAACTAAAGTATTCTTAGGATAGAGAATTTCATACTGTATTTTGATTATTAATTTGCTATGACTTCTACAACCTCCTACAAGGGTCACTCTTCTCTAGCCTGCCTCTACAAGCACCCAACCGTTAGGATTTAAATCTCTAAGAGGCCTTACTGAGGTACTTGAAGCTAACCAAATAGAAGCTGATACGTCAGCTTCTAATAAAATAGATTCATAGATTAGATAAATAAATATTACAGAAAAATCATCAAGCATAAAAATAACCAGCCATTTGGGCGGAGAGTGAGATCAAATAAAAGAAATTATTTAGGTAAGAAATTGAGCAACAATAAAAGCAATAACCAGCCTTAAGAGGCGGTGAACATATTAATTAAGCAGATAAATTAAGTAAACGGTAAATCTCCCCACCAGGTTTGGCTTTGATACCAAAAGGCGCGAATCAAGTGTAATTTTAAAGAAATTAAAGAGGGGGTATTAAGATGCAAGAATAGAACACAAAAATAGTAAACTGTATTAAGGTGTAAGATTAAAAATTTACACAAACATTGTTTATTGGCAACAATTAAATAGTGCTCCTGCTCACTATTTAACATTGAAGAAAAAGAAGAAAGATTTACAAAAGAGGAGGAGAAGAAGAAAACTTCATTTCACAAAACATATTTTGCTCTCAAATAGTTAAGAGTTGAAAACAAGTTATGAGAAACAAATGAGAGATTGCTGGCTATTTATAGCCAAGTAAAGTGGAGTTCACCGGAAACACATCACTTACCTAAACTATTTTATTCTACAAAAGTAAAAACATTTTACATTTCTACGTTTGTCTACTTTTGACTAAGAATAGTAAAAAGCATAATTAGTTACCTAATTATTTGACAACTAGTACAATAATTACATAAAGAGACAAATTACAAAGATTCCTTCGATAATTATTATCTCGGTCTTCGTGTCTTCATAATTGCTCTGTTATGATTACTATCGTTGAAAAGTCATTGTGATTATTGCTGTGCATTTGATTCCTTGATAGTTGTAATCTTAGATTCTCGTGCGTTTATTGTTGATTGTGGAGAAACCATCACTTTCATCTTTTGATAATTATTATCTTGGATGTTGTGTCTTGACTATTGATCAGAGAAGTCATTATTGCTATTGATAATCATCAAGATCATTGTGATCGTTGCATTGTGTGGTGATGTCATCATGATATTTCTTAAAAATTACTTGATCCTTTAACTTTGATTATTTCAAATATTGGCATTTTGCCAAGGACAAATTCATTTGTTCATTTACAGATTGATCCAAAAGTGTTCATTATCACTGAGATCAATATTATTGAAAGTGTCCTTCAATTGCTAAAGAGTAACCATTCTAGATGATTGATATCTTTTGGATTTTTGGTTTGATTTGATGTCTTAACTCTGCAGATGATTCAGAGTCAGATTCATTATTGTCTTCTAAAAAGAGAAGCACTTTTTGGACTTTTTTTTTCTCCAATTTGGATTTTGGCTTCATGGTCTTTTATTTACCCTTTGAAGAGGGTTTGGATTCAAGTTTTGATTTGAATTCGAAAGAATTCGAATTGGATAGTTTTATTTGTCGAGCTAGGTGAGTGGGCTCATTAATTTCTAATGGAGCTTGGATAAAAGGATTTGCTAGTCTCATATTGGGATGGACACTCGTAAATTCATAACTGACGGATGGAATAATTTTCTGGGTGTTCAATTTATCCCACAATTTAACATAATATTGTCTGGTGAGAATTCTATTTTCTTGCAATTTCAAAATCTAAGGTATTTTTAATTCATTTGAAAAACAAAGTATTTGGGGAAAAGAAACTTCAATTGGTGAAGGTTCGTGTATTTCCATAAATAAATTAAAAGCTTGTTGAAAATCGATTGGAAAAGATTCTAATGTAATACCATGAATGGACCAACATTTAAAGAACCAATTTGGAAAATCAATTTTGAAACTGTTTTCAAAATTTAAAAACCAAAAATGAGAAAAATCACTATTTTGATGTAAGAAAATCTTGTGTCATGCATCAATATAGTCAAAATAATTATATTATTTTTTATTTAAAAGTATTTTGGAACTTGAAGGATTGATTCTCCAATTCTCTATAGTTATGATTCTGAGGATAAAGAAAGAATGGTAAATGATTTTTCCTCAGAATTTCTGATTGTGCTAATTTTATGTTTCTAAGAGAATATCTCTTTAGAAATTGAGATTTTTGTTATAATCACCAGGGACATAATGAAATTTTCGAATGAAATGAGTTTTGGTAATTTGAGCAGGATCCTTCAAATAAGCAAATTGAGACTCAATATGAAAGAGATTTTCGCTGACCATTTTTGAAAATCAAATGATGATTTCATGTAATTTGGAGTTTATTGATTGAATGATTTGGGCATAAAATATTGAGGAATTAGGTCAAATTGGTTGACTAGGGTTGATTGGTAATTGAGTATGATGGACCCAAGTATTGTTGATTGGGCTTGGTTAGGAGTAGAAGACTCCTCTTTGATTTGGGCCTTAAGGGCTAATTGTTGAGCTGAAAACTCTTTTATTGTTGAACCATTCATCAATCTCATATGTTTTCTAAAAGTGATACTGATTCTTTTATTTAAGGACTCCACTGCATGCCTATGCCCGTTTTGAAATTCACCAGGCATGACGAAGAAAGTTCAGTCTAGTATTAAAAGTTCTTTGATTGTTTTATCTAAAAATTTTATTTTAAAAATTGTTTCTCCTAATAGGTTCATAGTTAAAATTTTGTTGTTATCATAACAGATTTCATTATTCTTGTGAAAACCTATTTTTTCACTTTTCTCATACCATTGAATTAAGGTTGCATTGAAATCATGCCCCAATCAAATTTCTTCCAAAATTTTATCTAATTCATTAATCCAGTCATTCCTTCGATATTTTTTAAATCCATTATGACCATAATTAATGGATGGAGATTTTGAACAAAAGCGGCTGCTCTACCATTAAATTTCTTGATTTTGAAGGAATTTTGGTTGAATAATCTAGGTTCTACCTTTCCATATTCTAGTAGGCCAGATTCCTCAAATTTCTCAAATTCTTCCATGGCAGAATCTTGAAATGATTTTCTGCAAAAGATTATAAGTAAGAAACTTAGGAATTTAATTATTAATACATTGGATAAATTAAATACTAAAATTAAAATTGCTAAAAGTAGATTGTTACCTGGCAAAACTCTACTTGAAATTAAATTTAAAACATGTTTTGCAGATTTGTAATTAATCAAAATAAATTCTATGATTTGATAAATTGTTTTAACAATGAAATAAAAAAAATTCTAATCCTAGAAAGCTAATTTTAGATTGAAACAATTTGATTTTTTTCCAAAGATAACTAAACTATTTTGTTTTATTATCTTGGAAATCAATTTAAAGTATTTCCAATATTGTTTAAAATATTCACTAATGCAAATAATAAGGAAATTCAACCAGTATTGTCTAATAAGAATATTATTAATGTAGACAATCAAGAAATCGGTGAATTGGTTGAAAGACTAATTTATTGTACTTGGAGCATTTTTTAGATCAAATGGCATTATTTTCCCTTTATAAATACCAAATGCAATTTTGTATTTAACAATTTTATTTATCTGGTTTTGTCAAAATTCAGATTTGATGCCTAACTCAGAGAATACACTAGTATTTCCAAGTCTGTTGATTAAGTCCATTTTGTTTGGTTCTAGATATTTTATCCATTCCAAAACATTGTTAAAGGGCTTGTAATGAATCACTAAACAAATGATTCATTGTTTAAAACTTTTAATTTGATTTTGAAGAGCAGGATTTGGAAGCTGTTCTTCAATTCTTTTTATTCCTTCTTGTAAAAATATAATTGTTTTTCGTTACAAGAGATTACATTTATGGATTTAAGAATAAAATTTTGTTTGAATGTTTTCAACTACTCATTGTGAGAAAAAGAAAGAAATCTGAATTTTAAAGGTTCATCTATAGGATAAGTAATTATCCCATTATGTTCTATTGTAAAAGAATACAACAAATGATGGAATAAGTAACCTAACAAGTGAATAGTAAACCTAAAATGATTTTATCAGTCATATTTTTTACTAAAACAAATGATTTTTCAAAACATACATTGTCTTGACAAATATGAACTTTAGGTATTTCATAATTGATATGCATGCGAGTACCATTGGCAGAAGACAAAGATTCTTTTATCTTCTTGAAGTACCTTGTCGGAATGAGTCCTTCCTACATACAATTTAAATCTACTCTTGAATCAACAAGAGCCATTGTAGTGAAATCAAAATCTTGAATCATTGTCTTGACCATTATGTGCCATTTCTTGATTTTAATATGATTAAGAATTGGATGAAGTTATAATCATCTTGATTATTGATAATAGGTTCTTCAACCTCATTATCAGAAATTGGGAATCTACTAGGTTCTCCTAGTTCATGATTTTTAATTAAAATCTCTATTTTCAAAAGGTTTAATTCTTATTTTATTTTTGAGTTTGAATTTTTTATTTCTTTTATTTCAATTTTAATATGTTTAATTTCTTTCTGAAGTTCCTGTAAGGTCACTTTTTTTTCCTTTCCTTTAACCTTATTGAATTTTTCAAGGGTTTGCGAATGGCTTGCCATATTATTCAGGTAAATAACCAGTCACTTAGGCAGAGAGTGAGATCAAATAAAAGCAATTATTCAAGTAAGAAATTGAGCAACAATAAATGCAATAACCAACCATAACAGGCGGTGAACAAATTAATATGCAGATAATTAAGTAAAATTTCCCCACCAGGTTTGGCTCTGATACTAAAAAGCGTGGAATCAAGTATAATTTTAAAGAAATTAAGGAGGGGGAATTAATATGCAAGAATAGAACACTAAATTTGTTCACTTGATTCCGCACCTTTTAGTATCAAAGCCAAACCTGGTGGGGAGATTTATTGTTTACTTAATTTATCTGCTTAATTAATCTATTCACTGTCAGTTATGGCCGGTTATTACTTTTATTGTTGCTCAATTGCTCACCTGAATAATTTCTTTTATTTTATCTCACTCTCCACCCAAGTGACCGGTTATTTTTATGCTTGATTATTTCTCTGTAATATTTGTTTATCTAATCTATGAATCTATTTTATTAGAGGCTGGCGTATCAGCTTCTATTTGATTAGCTTCAGGTACCTCAGTAAGACCTCTTAGAGACGTAAATTCTGAGGGTAGGGTGGTTGTAGATGCAGGTTAGAGAAGAGCGACCCAATAGGAGGTTGTAGAAGTCATAACAGATTAATAACCAAAATACAGTATGAAATGTTAAATCATAAGAATAACTTAGTTATTTGAGCCATGAGTAGATTATTTAGAAGTAATTCTTCTAGTATCAATAGGTTTACAATAACCTCAATTCCAGACATAATAAATGAAGAACATTTAGAGTACCCATTAGATGATCAAGTTGATCATAGGGTAGGTAATATACCCAAAATCTCTAATAAAAATATTTACAAATCAACATGGTCTATCGCTTTCCTCAAGCCTCAGCATCATGTAAAAACAATTGAAAAAGTATGTGCTCTTAGGAAAGAGCATGAAACTTGTCAATTACTTTTTTCTAATGCAATTAAACATCACATTGAAGAAGGATATAATTTCCTTCATTTTGGTTTAGTCCAAATTGGAGTTAAACCACTCATAAGGAAATGCCTAAATACCTCTGTCTTGTTAGCCTTGTGAGATGCAAGATTTGTAAATTTTAATGATAGTATTTTAGGATTAATTGAATCCTCACTTTATAATGGGCTAATCCATTTTTATTGTTTACCAGATTTATCTGTTAGTTTGGTAGACCCCCATATTCTAAAAGCATTAACTTTGAATATTAAAACTAGTGGTACTAAGTCCTAAAAGACACCAAACCCCTAGCTTTAATTTTTAGAACCCATTACAAAGTTACCAAAACCAATATGAATTTCCAAGCATCAATAGGAGTCCAAAGAATCTAGCCAAAGTAATGTCAATATTAGAGTCCCTCAAACAATTAGGTAGTCTCATATTTTTTTTGGTTAAAGGCAAAAAAATTTGTATTGAACCAAAATTATTACACTAGTACATGGGGCATACCCCAGGGACTACAGGCATGATGGAACCAATTAATTGTAAAAACAAGGTGGTCTAATATTACTTTACCAACAAATTGACTTTTAACCAATTGATTTTGCCAAAATCCAGATTTATGCCAAACTCAGAGAATACACCAGTATTTCCAAGTCTGTTGATTAAGTCTCTTTGTTTGGTTTTGGATATTTAATCAATTCCAAAAGATTGTTAAGGGGTTGTAATTAATCATTTGAACAAAGGATTCTTCGTTTAAGGATTTTAATTTGATTTTGAAGAGAAGGATTTTGAAGTTGTTCTTCAATTCTTTTTATTCCTTCTTGTAAAAAACACAAATGTTTTTCATTACAAGAGACTACTTATATGGATTTAAAAATAGAATTTTGTTTTAATGTTTTCAATTTCTCATTGTGAGAAAAAGAAAGAAATTTGATTCTTACAGGTTCATCTATGGGATGAGTAATTATCCCATCATGCTCTATTGTAAAATGATAGAACAAAGAAATAAATGGTAAACCCAAAATTATTTTATCAGTCATATTTTTAACTAAAACAAATGATGTTTTAAAACACACATTGTCTTGGCTAATATGAACTTTAGGTATTTTATAATTGATATGAATATGAGTACCATGGGTAGAAGACAAAGATTCTTTTGTCTTTCTAAAGTACTCGGTTGGAATGAATTTTTCCTGCATACAATTTAAATCTGCTCCTGAATCAACAAGAGCCATCCTGATTAATTTTTCTTACCACTATGTGCCATTTTTTTTATTTTGATATGATTAAAAATTTGGATGAAGGTATCATCGTGTTGATTGTTAATAATAGGTTCTTCAGCCTTATTATTATAAATTGACAATTTGCTAGGTTCTCCTAGTTCACTAGATTCTTGATTTTTCTTTCCTTTATTTTTGTTGATTTTTTCAAGCGTTTATGAAAGGCTTGTTGTATTGTTATTGTTAGACATAGTATTTTTTTCTTTAGAATTACCTTTATAAGTCTTTCAAGGTCTTCTTGTTTCAATTTTGGATTTTCAATTTTTCTAATTAAATCTAACAAGAGATTTTCTTGTTCTTCCTTTTATTTAAGATATTAATTTTTTGACAACAACTATCCATACACTTCATAGAGATGTTAGAAGAATCACTATAATAACTTGAAGAGCTAGACTCTGAGGATTCAGGGTATTCAAATTCTCCTAAATCATCACTATCACTGTCATAGTATTCTATTGATTCTATAATTCTAAACAATTCTTATTTATCTTCATCAGAGATTTTTAATTGATTAATTTTATTCTTAACTTGGCAGGTGTTTGAAAAATGACCATTTGACCACATTTGAAACACTTAAGTTTACTTTTATCAAAAGATTTTTTATTGAATTTTCTTTTGGTCAAAATTTTTATGCTTATTTTTGTGGTATTGTAACTTATAAGGCTTGTGAGACCTTCTCGGGGTTTAAATGGAAATTTTTCCTATTTTTGTGGGAAGGAGTAATAGAGGGTAAATCATATTGCTTGCAAAAACTGCCTAATTCTTATTTGACAGTTTTATTCTATTTTTTAATTTATTTATTTATTTTCATACCAAAGAACATTCTTAAACCTTCCTTTTGTATTTTAGTAATTATTTTACCGTAAGTAAGAATATTATAGTCTATGTTACTTAGGTCCTTACTAAGTAATATTTTAATCTATGTGCGAACAAATTGAGTAATCTATTAATAAATTTTTCTTTTCAGAAGGGTTGATTACTATCACCCCTTGTCATTACTCTGGATAAAAATATATTTTTGTATCAGTTAAAATTACTTGGGGTTTGGCACTTAAGATTAGTCAATTGATCATGGATACGCGAAGTAACATTACTTGACGTTCCAAGGAAGTGTTCAATAATTACGTAAGGGAGTGTATTGACGGCATCATGTATTGTTTCCTAATTCTCTCCAATAGTTGAGTTTCCTTCAGCATCAATTTTTACTGTTGAGAGGTTTGTATTTTTAGATTCTTCTGTGAGATGTTTTTCCCACCAGGAACATAGCATTCCTGAAAATCATGTGACTAAAAGATTTATTACCTCATTGTGAAGAAAATTGTGTGGGGTAATATAGATGTTAGCTACCATTGCCATGTGTTCTAATTTATTAAGAACTTCCTATTCAGAAAGTCCATCAATATTCCACATGTACAATTTTTCTGCAGAAACAGAAAATTGATTAACTAAAGAATTATGAGGAGTTTGGATATCACGAGGAATTAGCTTTTTATGCCATTTCCTTTCCAATTTATTAATTTCTAAATTTCTAAATGAATCTTCAATATTATTAATGTTACAAAAAAATTATTGTGTTGATTAATCACCTTCAATTCTTAAGGTATATTATCAATAATCTTTTCAGATTTAATTAAGATGATTCTAAAATTTTAAATGATTCTTCAATATTATCGATGTTTGAAGATTCACTTATTATGGACGACTCATAGGTGGATCTCTGACCTATAGCTTTCTGAGTTTGAACTATTGTTGTGATTGATTACCTTCAATTCCTGAAGCATTTCATCAATCTGTTTATTAAGGGGAACAATATTCAAAGTGGTTTTGTCTGAAATATTTATAAAACATTTTTCTTCCATAGTTTCACTAGATTCAGGTTCATGAAGATCATCAACCTTATTTTCAATTTTGTTTAATTGTTCACCTATTGTAATTAGGCTTTGATTTGTGTAATTGAGGTGTTCAACTATTTTTTATTAGGTTCTTCTTCTTTTGAAATCTTGAAAAGAGAAGCAATGATTAAAGAATTTTTGTGATTAACTAAGATTTTTTTAGGTTTAATTTTGAATTTGCCTTGGTTAACAACCCTAGTAGAATATGATGATTCATTCATTTCTAATTTCTTTAATGTTTCTTCAATTTTATTAATATTTGAAGGTTCATTAATTATGGATGACTCATAGGTAAACCTATGGTTATTTAATTCAGAACTACTGTCTTGGTTAATAACCTTAATAGATGATTTAATTTCTAAATCTTTGGATGGTTCCTCAATATTATTTGAAAATTTGTAGGATTCTAACCTACAGTTCTTTAATACTATTGTTGGAAGTTTCATGTATTGTGGATGGCGCATAGGTGGATTCTATAATATGGCTATCTAATTATGAGATATTGTCTCTTAAAAATTTCAACTTTTAAGTATTTTTTCATCAAGAGTATTCTCATAATGTATTTGGAAGGGTTAAATGAATTCTTTTTTAGGTTGAGAATTTTTTATGATTAACTAAGATTTTCTCAAGCGGTGGATGACTGTCAATCATTACACTGGCATCTTTCTTGACCCATCTAGATGTAGAAAAAACACGTCAAATTTATATTTTTACATGAATGCCTTCCATTCATCAAGTATGAATTTTCTTTGATCCATATTATATGAATATTTGAACCTATTATGTCTATCTAAATTGGCTGGGTCATTTTGTGTTGATTTAGACCTGCCCATTCTGGTTTGTATTCTAGATTCAAAATTTTAGAATGTTTTAATTCTTGTTCTAATTTTTGAATCCTAAAATCTTGATTATTAATAGATGATTTATAAAAGGAACTCCTAGGGATACTAGAGTGGCTATACTGCCTAATTGGAGGATTAGAACTAGATGTTTAAGAATTTGTGGCTATGCCTTTAGGTTTTGATTTTTAAAATTTTAAAATTTTTAATTATTGTTCTATTCAGATCCTAAGATATCGATTAATATTAATGGATGATTTAGAAGAGGATTTGAAGCTAATATTTTTATTGGGGATTTTGGGGGTATTGCATACCCTATGGTCAACTTGATCATCTACAAAGTATTCAAAATGATCTTCTTGATCATTTAGAAGGTATTCAAAATATTTATGATATACTTGATCATCTGTTAATTCAAAATGTTCTTCATCCATTATGTTGGATATTGAAGACATTGTAAACCCAATGCTACTAGAAGAACTACTTTCAAATAATCTACTCATTTCTCAAAAATAACTAAATTATTCTTAGAATTGAGAATTTTATACTGTATTTTGATTGTTAATCTGTTGTGACTTCTACAACCTCCTGCAAGGGCTGTTCTTCTCCATCTTGCTTCTACAACCTCTATACCCTTGAAATTTACATCTCTAAGAGGTGTTATTGAGGTTCCTAAAGCTACAAATAGAAGTTGATACGTCATCCTTTGATAAAAGAGATTCACAGATTAGATAAATAAATATTACATAGAAATAATCAAGTATAAAAATAATCAGCCACTTGGGCAGAGAATGAGATAAAATAAAAGCAATTATTCACGTAAGAAATTGTGAAACAATAAATACAATAACTAGCCATAACAGGCAGTGAACATATTAATTAAGCAGATAAATTAAGTAAACAGTATGTATCCCCACCAGGATTGGCTCTGATACCAAAAGGTGTAAAATCAAGTGTAAATTTTAAAGAAATTAAAGAGGGGTATTAAGATGGAAGAATAGAACACAAAATAGTAAAACTGTATTAAGGTGTAAGATTAAAAACTTATAAAAATAGTGCTTATTGGTAACAATTAAATAGTGCTCCACTCACTATTTAACGTTGAAGAAAAAGAAGAAATATTTACAAAAGAGGAGGAGAAGAAGAAAGTTTTGTTTCACAAAATCAGTTTTGCTCTCAAATACTTAAGAGTTGAAAATAAGTTCTGAGGAACAAATAGGAGAAGGCTGGCTATTTATAGCCTTGTAAAGTGGAGTTCACCGGAAACCCATCACTTACCTGAATTATTCTATTCTACAAAAGTAAAAACATTTTACATTTCTACTTTTGTCAACTTTTGACTTGAAATAGTAAAGGCATAAATTGTTGCCTAGTTTTTTGGCAACTAGTACAATTATTACAAAATGACAAATTACAAAGATCTTTGATAATTTCTATCTTGGTCTTCGTGTCTTGGTCGTTGCTTCATTCTGGTGGAGGCAATGTTATTGATCCTTAATAATTGCTATCTTGGTCTTGTCTTGGTTGTTTCTTCATTATGGTGGAGGCAATGTTATTGATCCTTGATAATTGCTATCTTGGACTTTTGTCCTTCTAATTATTGAGAAGTCATTGTGACTATTCTTTGAAGATTACTATGACCTTTGCATTGTGCTCTGGGGTTACCATAATATATCATCAATATAATTTGGTTCATTTATTGGCATTTTCCCAACGGTGGATTATGTTCTATTCGTCATCACCGAGGTTCACATTATCGAACGGGTCTTGTGAATCCTAAAAGGGATCATAGGCCCACTGGGGAAAAGTGCGAACGTGTGATTTTCCCTTCAATTTTTGAGGGGGAGTTTTGGACGATTAACCTTTTTTATTTTTAATTAGGTGGTTCGATTCTACTGATGATTCTGAATCAGAATTTTTATTGTCTTCAAGAAGAAGGAGCATCCTTTGTATTAACTCCTATTTTTCGTTTGAATTTGTTTCCTTGACCTCTCCTTTTGGGGAAGATTTTGACATAGGCTTTGATTCTCGGGAAGAATTTGATGATTTGGATTGATTTATTGGTGGATTTTAGCTCTCTGCCCCCTTGATCTTTAATGGGGCCATTGGAGGTGGTTTTGTGTAATTTTTGTTGCGAGTTGGTTTTTGTAAACTCATCCTTTATGGCAACAAATAGTATTGAACTTGTCCCACAATTTAACGTAGTATTGTCTGGTAAGGACTTTATCTTCGATATCATATTGCCATTTCGATATCCATGAAATTTTATATTTATTCATGAAATAAATTATTTGGGGAAAAGGAGACTCAATTGTTGAAGGTTTAAATAATTTTAAAAACAAGTTAAAATTCTGTTGTAGTTCAATTGGGAAAACTTCAAAGTTAGGGCCATGGATTGACCATCACCTTAAAAACCATTATGGCGAATTGGTTTTGAAATTCTTATCAAAGTTCAAAAAGCAAGAGTGAGAAAATTCACAATTTTGATGCAGGAAAATTATTTGCCAAGCATCAGTATAGTTAAAATAGTCATACTGTTTTTTATTTAAAAGGCGTTTTAACCCTGAAGGATGGATTTTCAATTCTTCCATGGTTATTATTTTTAGGATGTAGAAGGAATGATAGAGGTTCTTTCCTTCTGAACTGTTTATTGGTTTGATATTTATTAATTTTATTTCTAAGAGAATATCCCTTATGACCAGAGAGAAAATGATAATCATGAAGGAAATGAGCTTTTGCTATTTCAATTGAGTTCTTTTAGTGAGCATATAAGGGCTTGACATAAAAGAGATTTTTACTGGGGGTCTTCCTGAAATATGGAGATGACCTTTTGTAATTAGTAATTGGTTGGTTGATGATAAATTGTGGGTCAAAAATTTTGGAAACTACAAATGGGTCAAATTGTTTGATCAAT
Organism: Datisca glomerata; assembly: GCA_003255025.1. Taxonomy (NCBI): domain Eukaryota; kingdom Viridiplantae; phylum Streptophyta; class Magnoliopsida; order Cucurbitales; family Datiscaceae; genus Datisca; species Datisca glomerata. Next base: position 793,725 of record QANY01009658.1, read on the forward strand.
GTTGTTTGGTAGTTGGGCCTTATGTAAGTAGTGTCATTTGGGTATTTCTTAGAGTAGAAGGCCTCTCTTTGACTTGGGCCTTAAGGGCCAATTATGGAGTCGAGTACTCCCATTTAATTATCTTCTTACAGTCATGGGGCTTAGACCGCATCTTGTTCCCCTGCAAAAATTTCTGGCTCAAGAAGTTAGGAACGGAGTTATTAATGCCTTGAATGAATTTGATATAAAAAATTACTATGTATGGACTGTCATCTAGCAAAAATTTGTTTTGAAACAATATTTTTTACATTTTTCTCCAGAACATGTTTCACAAATTTATAGTCAATTTTTAAAGGGAATCTTTGATTTAACAAATTATCCTGAAATTTTTGTATACACAGAACGAAAAACAAGATTTTCTTTTTAATCGTACTATAATTAACTTGGGATTGAGTCCAAGTCTCAGATGTGAACCTAACAATTTATTCAGGTGACTCTAGAGTGATTTTTTGTAACAAAATAAGGGAGTGTCTTAGCATGAGTTTTAATTCTTTTAATTAAATTATTGTGGACAGAAGTCCAAGGGGGAGGATTTTTCTTAAGCCTGTAAAAGAGAGGCTTGCAATCAAGTCTTAATTTATTATAAAAATCGGATATGTAATTTAAAGATCCTAGAAATCTTTGCAACTGTGTTTTGTCTAGAATTTCATCAGGGTACTTGTCAACAAATTGTATTATCCTATCAATTGGTTTAATTATAGAATGGTGCATTTCAAATCCTAGGAATCTAACCTTATATTGAAAAAATCTAATTTTATTTGCAGAGATCATTAAACCATTTTGATTTATTATCCTAGTAAATGATTCGAGGCGTCTCCAATGTTGTTCTATTGACTTAGGAAAAATGAGCACATCATCAATGTAAATAATTAAAAAATCAGTAAATTTATTAAAGATTTCATTCATTATATTTTGAAATTCACTAGAAGCATTCTTTAGACCAAAATGCGTTACATTCCACTCATAATGGCCAAATGGAGTTATAAATATAGTTTTATATTTGTCATTTTCATTTATCTAAATTTGCTAGAATCTAGATTTCATATCAAACATAGAGAATACCACCACATCTCCAAGCCTATTGATCAAGTCCCTTTGGTTTGGTATTGGATATCTTATCAATTCCAAAACATTATTAAGGGGCTTATAATTAATTACTAAATGAGAAGTTCCTCGTTCAATTTCACTGGCCTTTTGAACATAAAAGGTCGAGAGGACCAAGGAGACTTTCTCTTTTTAATGATATTTTTATTCAAAAGTTCTGCAATTTCTTTTTTACACAGCTCAAGCATTTCGGAATTCATATGAATTGGCCTTGCCTTTGTTGGCATATTCTTCTCATCAAATCCCTTAATGTAAGGCAGACTGACAGTATATTGCTTCCTGTGCCAGAAAGTATTAGGAATATAAGAATATAACTTTTTACAGATTCTTTGTTCAAATATTTTAGTCTGGTTTTGAAGAGCATGATTTTGAAGTTTTTTCTTCAATTCTTTTGAATTTTAATTCATCCTGTAAGAAACATAATTATTTTTCTTGACAAGAAATTAGATTTATGTAATTAGAAATAGATTTTTCTTTTAAAGTTTTTAATTTCCCATTGTGAGGGAAAGAAAGCAATTTGAATTTAACAGGCTTATGCATGAGATAAGTAATTATCTCATCATACTCTGTGGTAAAAGGATACAACAAAGAAACGAATGGTAAACCTAAAATGATTTTATCAGTAATATTTTTTACTAAAATAAATGATATTTTAAAACATACATTATCTTGGCAAATATGAACTTTAGGTATTTCATAATTGATATGCATGCGAGTACCATTGGCAGAAGACAAAGATTCTTTTATTTTCTTGGAGTACCTGGTCAGAACGAGTCATTCCTGCATACAATTTAAATCTGCTCCTGAATCAACAAGAGCCATTGTAGCGAAATCAAAATCTTGAATTATTATCCTGACCATTATGTACCATTTCTTGATTTTGATATGATTAAGGATTCGAATGAAGTTATCATTATCTTGATTGTTAATAGGATCTTCAATCTCATTATCAGAAATTAGGAATTTACTAGGTTCTCCTAGTTCATTAGATTCATGATTCTTAATTAAACTCTCTATTTTTAAAAGGTTTAATTCTTATTTTATCTCTGTTTGAATTTTTTAATTCATGTATTTCAATTTTAATATATTTAATTTCTTTTTGTAGTTCTTGTAAAGTAACTTTTTTTTCCTTTCCATTAACCTTGTTGAATTTTTCAAGCGTTTGTGAAAGGCCTGCAATATTGTTATTATTAGACTTAGTATTTTCTTTCTTCATAATTACCTTCCTTGGTCATTCAAGATATTCTTGTTTTAATTCTGGATTCTCAATTTTACTAATGAAGTCTAAGAAGAGGTTTTCTTGTTCTTCATTTTTATTTAAAATATTTATTTTCTGACAACAACTACCCTTACACCTCATTAAGATGTTAGGAGAATCAGTGTCAGAAATTGAAGAGTTATATTCAGAGGATTCAGGGGATTTAAAATCTCCATCACCACTCTCGTAATAATCTATTATTTCTAAGATTCTAAACAATTATTGTTTATCTTCTTCAGAGATTTTTAATTGATTAATTTTATTTTTAACTTGATAAGTATTTGTAAGATGACCATTCTGGCCACATTTGAAACACTCAAGTTTACTTTTATCAAAAGATTTTTTTATTGAACTTTCTTTTAGAATAATTTTAATTCTTAGAAAAGGGTTTGCTAAAATTTTTATTTTTTGAAAAGTATTGGTAAAACTTTTTATGCTTATTCTTATGGTATTGTCTCCTATAAGGCTTGTGAGACCATCTAGGGCTTAAATGAGAATTTTTCCTATTTTTCTAGGAAAAAGCAATAGCGGGTAAACCATATTGTTTGTAGAAATTGTCTAATTCATATTTGGCAGTTTTATTTTCCTTTTTTATTTTTTTATTGATTTTCATATCAATACACATTTTCAAACCTTCCTTTTGAATTGTAGTAATTATTGTACCATTAGTAAGACTATCATAGTCTACGCTTCCTAGATCATTACTAAGGACTGTTCTTATTTTGTGTGCAAACAAATTGAGTAATCCATTTATAATTTTTTTCTTTCCAAAAGGGTTGATTACTATCATCCCTTATCATTACTCTGGAAAAAAATATATTTTTGTACTAGTTAAAATCACTTAGGGTTGGACACCTAAGATTAGTCAATTGATCATGGATACGTGAAGTAAAGTTACTTGACGTTCCAATGAAGTGTTCAATTATTGTGTAAATGAGTGTATTGATAGTATCAGGTATTTGTTCTTAATTCTCTCCGATAGTTGGGTTTCCTTCAACACCAATATTTACTGTTGAAAAGATGGTATTTTTAGAGTCTTCTGTGAGATGTTTCTCCCACCAGGAATGTAACATTCATGTGAATCGTGTGACTAAAAGATTTATTACATCATCGTGAAGTAAATTATGTGCAGTAATGTAGCTGTTAGCTACCATTGGCATGTGCTGTAATTTATTGAGAACTTCCTATTCAGAAAGTCCATCAATGTTAGGAGGAATAGGCTTTTTAGGCCATTTCCTTTCTAATTTACTGATTTCTAAATTTTTAAATGTATCTTCAATATTATTAATGTTTGAAGATTCACTTATTGTGGCTGACTCATAGTTGGATTCTGAACTATAGCTTTCTGAATCTGAGCTATTGTCTTGACCGATTACATTCAATTTTTGAAGTTTATCATGAGTTACTTTTTCATATTTAATTTCAAATTCTAAGTGACTGTCTTGGTTAACAACTTTAACAGAAGAAGATGATTCAACAGGTTTATTCTTCAATTCTTGAAGCATTTTATTAATCTGTTTATTAATGGGAATAATTTTTAAAGTGGTTTTATTCAAAAAATTTATTAAAGGTTTTTCTTTCAAGGATTCATTAGGTTTATGTTCATTAAGAACATCAACCTTATTCTCAATTTTTTCTAATTATTTTTCTATGGTAGTTAGACTTTGGTTGGTGTAATTGAGTTCTTCAACTACTTTTTTATTCAGTTTTTCTTCTTTTAAAATTTTGAAAGGAAAAGCAATGATTAAAGAATTTTTATGATAAATTAGAATTTCTTCAAGTTTATTTTCAAATTCTGAAGGATTGTCTTGGCTAACAACCCTAGCAGAATAGGATGATTCATTAGCTTCTAATTACTTTAATGTTTCTTCAATTTTATTAATATTTGAAGGTTCATTAATTATAGATGACTCATAGGTAGATTTTAGCCTATGGTTATTTAATTCAGAGCTACTGTCTTGGTTAATAACCTAACAAATGATTCAATTTCTAAATCTTTGAATGGTTCCTCAATCTTATTTGAACATTTATAGGATTCTATCATATGGCTATCTGATTCTGAGATATTTTCTCTTAAAATTTTTACCTTTTTAAGTATTTTTTTCATCAAGAGTTTTCTCATAATGTATTTGGAAGGGTTCGATGAATTCATTTTTAGGATGGGAATTTTTAGGCTTAATTAAGATTTTCTCAGGTGGTGGATGACTCTCAGTCATTCACTGAGGTCTTTCTTGACCCATCTAGATGTAGAAATTACTTTAATATTTTTTCCTAAATATCCTCGATATAATCAAGGAAAAACATGTCAAATTTATATTTTTGCATGAATGTCTTCCATTCAGCAAGTATGATTTTTCTTTGATCCATATTTTATGAATCTCTAAACCTATTGTGTCTATCTAGATTGGCTGGGTCATTATTGTGTTGATTTAGACTTGCCCAATCTGGTTTGTATTCTGGATTCAAATTTTTAGAATGGTTTAATTCTTGTTCTAATTTTTGAATCCAAAAATCTTAATTGTTAATAGATGATTTAGAAAAGGAACTCCTAGAGATACTAGACTGGCTATACTCCCTAATTGGAGGATTACAACTAGAAGTTTGAGAATTTGTGGCTATGCCTTTAGGTTTTAAATTTGTGGCTAAGATCTTAATGATTATTCATAGATGATTTAGAAGATCATTTGTAACTAATATTTTATTTGGGATTTTGGGTATATTCCATACCCAATGATCTACTTGATCATCCGTAAAGTATTCAAAATGATCTTCCTGATCATTTAGAAGGTATTCAAAATATTTATGACCTGCTTGATCATCTGCTAATTCAAAATGCTCTTCATCCAATATGTCGGATATTGAAGACATTGTACACCCAATGCTACTAGAAGAACTACTTTCAGATAATCTACTCATTGCTAAAAAATAACTAAATTATTCTTAGGATTGAGAATTTCATATTGTATTTTGTCTATTATACTGTTGTGACTTCTACAACCTCCTACAAGGGTCGTTATTCTCCAACCTACCTTTACAACCTCTATACCCCCGAGATTTATTTCTCTAAGAGGTCTTCCTGAGATACCTAAAGCTAAAAATAGAAGCTGATACGTCAACCTCTGATAAAAGAGATTCACAGATTAGATAGACACATATTATTTAGAAATAATCAAGCATAAAAATAACCAGTCACTTGGGTAGAGAGTGAGATCAAATAAAAGAAATTATTCAAGTAAGCAATTGAGCAACAATAAAAATAATAACCAACCATAACAGGCGGTGAACAGATTAATTGAGCAGATAAATTAAGTAAACAGTAAATTCCCCCACCAGGTTTCGCACTAATACCAAAAGTCACGAAATCAAGTGTAATTTTAAAGAAATTAAAGAGGGAGTATTAAGATGCAAGAATAGAACAATAATTATGTAGATAAATTACGTAAACAATAAATCTCCCCACCAGGTTTGCTCTCTAATAGTTAAGAGTTGAAAATAAGTTCTGAGAAATAAATGAGAGAAGACAACCTATTTATAGCCAAGGAAAGTGGAGTTGTTATCTCGGTCATCACGTCTTCATAATATGTCAAGATTGATGTTGTTGAAATGTCATTGTGCCTTGGATTCTTTGATAATTTCTATCTTGGATTCTTGTGCGTGATTGTTGCTTTACTTTGGTAGAGGAATTGTCGTTGATCCTTGATAATTGCTATTTTGGACTTTTATGGCTTGTTCGTTGATCATGATTATTGTCTGGAAAAGTCATTGTGACTAATGCTATTGATAATTGCTTGTCTTGAAGATCATCATGACAGTTGCATTGTGCTAATGTGTCATTATGATTCATCAATTAATTTTTGGTTTTTTGGCATTTTTCCAAGGACAAATTATTTTGTTCATTCACTGATTGATCTGAATTTGTTCATTATCACTGAGATCAATATTATTGAATGGGTTCTTCAATTGCTGAGGAGTAATCTTTCTAGATGATTGATCTTTTTCAGATTTTTAGTTTAATTTCTTGTCTTGACTCTACAGATGATCCATAGTCTTATTCATTATTGTCTTCTAAAAGGAAAAGCATTTTTTGAATTAATTCTTTCTCCAATTTTGATATTTTGGATTAGTTCTTTCTCCAATTGGTAAATGGGCTCATTAATCTTGAATGGAGCTTGGATAAAAGAATTTGCTAGTCTCATATTGGGATGGACACTCGCAAATTCATAATTGATGTATACAATAAATTTCTAGATATTCAATTTATCCCACCATTTAACATAATATTTTCTGATGAGGATTTTATTTTCAACTGAGTATTGCCATTTCAAAATCCAAGGTATTTTTTTATTTATTTTAAAAAAAATTATTTGGGGAAAAGGAACTTCAATTGGTGAAGGTTCGTATATTTCCAGAAATAATTTAAAAGCTTGTTCAAAATTGATTGGAAAAGATTCTAAGGCAATACCATGAATGGACAACCATTTTAATAACCAATTTGGAAAATCAATTTTGAAATTATTATCAAAATTTAAAAATCAAAAGTGAGAAAAATCACTCTTTTGATGCAAGAAAATCTTGTACCAAGCATCAATATAGTTAAAATAATTATATTGTCATTTATTTAAAAGAAAGCTCAAAGATGGATTTTCCAATCCTCCATGGTCATGATTCTAAAAATGTTGAAAGAATGATAGATGGTCTTTCCTTTAGTATTCTTTGTTGGCCTAATTTTTATGGATTTTATTTCTAAGAGAATGTCTCTGTAGAAACTGAGATTTTTGTCTCTATTGCCAGAAACAAATGGAAATTTAAAAAGAAATAAGATTTTCCTATTTCAGCATGTTCTTTCAAATGAGTAAATGAGGGCTCAACATGAAAAAGATTTTTACTAAGGATTTTTCTGAAGTATAAGGATGATTCTTTGTATTTTTTGATTGGTTGATTGAATAATTGGACATTAAAAGGTTGAGAAAATGGGTCAAATTGGTTTACCATGATTGATTGATGTTTGATTTGGGCCTTAAAAATCAATTGTTGAGTCGAAAATTCTTCTATTATTGAATCATTCATCATTTTCACATGTTTTCTAAAAGCGATACTTGTTCTTTTAGTCAAAGACTCAACTACATGCCTATGACCTTTTCAAAATTCGTTAGGCATGATGAAGAAAGTTCCATCCAATATAAAAATTCTTTGATTGTTTTATTTGGAAATACAATTTTGAATAATGCTTATCCCAAAAAGTTCATAGTTAAAATTTATCTGTTATTGTAACAAATTTCAATCTGTCTGCGGAAACCTATTTTCCACCATTTTCATCCCATTGAATTAATGTTGCATTGAAGTCATGCTTCAACCCAACATCTTTCAAAATTTTATCCAATTCATTAATCCAAACATTTCTTAGGTATTCAAATCCATTATAACCATAATTAAGGAATGGGGGTTTTGATTTTAAAAGATTTTTTATTGAGTATTCTAGGTTCTACAATTCCATATTCTAGGAGGCCAAAACCCTCAAATTCTTCCATTGCAGAATTTTGGAATGATTTACTACAAAAAATCATAACTAAGGAAGTCAGAAATTTAATTATTAATATATTGGATAAATCAAATATTAAAATAGCTAAAAGTAGATTGTTACCTGACAAAACTCTGTTTGTAAGTAATATCAAAACATGTTTTGCAGATTT
>QANY01009658.1:802261-848053 GCA_003255025.1 Datisca glomerata
GGTAGTAGTTCAGAATTTAAAATCAGATCTGAAAAAATTATTGAGAATATACCTCAAGAATTGAAGATAATTAATCAAGACAATATTTTAGAAAGCCATAGATCAGAATCTACCAATCAATCATCCACAATAAGTGAATCTTCAAGCATTGGTAATATTCAAGAATCATTTAAAAATTTAGAAACTAGTAAATTAGAAAGGAAATGGCCTAAAAAGCCAATTCCTCCTGATATTCAAATTTCTAAAATTTCTTTAGTTAATCAACTTCCTGCGTCTGCAGAGCAATTATATGAATGAAATATTGCTGGATTTTGTGAACAGGAAGTTCTCAACAAGTTGCAGCACATGGAAATGGTAGCTAACAACTACTTTACCACACACAACTTGCCTCACAATGAGGTAATCAATCTTTAGTCAGAAGATTCACATGAATCCTTCATTCCTAGTGGGAAAAATATCTCACAGAAGAATCCAAAAATATCAGCCTTTCAGCAATAAAGATTAATGTTGAAGGAACCCCAATAATTGGAGAAGATCAGGAAAAAGTACATGATACTATCAATACACTTCTCTATATTGAACACTTCATTGGAACGCCAAGTAATATTACTACGCGTATCCATGATCAATTAACCAATCTTAGGTGTCTAACGCTAAGTGATTTCCACTGGTACACAAATATATTTTTGTCTAGAGTAATGACAATGGATGATAGTAATCAACCTTTTTGGAGAGAAAAATTCATTAATAGATTTCCTAATTTATCCACACACAAAATTAGAACAATCCTTAGTAATAACCTAGGTAATATAGACTACTACGGTACAATAATGTATAAGGAAAGTCTAAAAATGTGTATTGACATAAAAAGCAGTAAACAAATTAAAAAAGAAAGTAAAACTACAAAATATAAATTAGGATTTTTGTGAGCAATATGGATTCCCACTAATGCTCCTTCCTACAAAAATATTAAAAATTCACATTCAAGCCCTAGGAGGACCCACAAATCTTATGGGAGTCAATACCACAAAAATAAGCATAAAAATTTTGACCAATACTTTTTAAAGAAAATTCTTAGTCTAATAATAACAATACTGCAAGCCTTTTGTAAACCCTTGAAAAATTCGATAAGTTTCAAGGAAAGGAAATGAAGCTACCTTACATGAACTTCAAAGAGAAGTTAAAAATATTAAAATAAAAATAAAAGAACTAAAAGATTTTAACGCAGAAATAACCAAAGAATTAAACTTTTTAAAAATAGAGAATTTAATTAGAAATCATGAACTAGGATAATCTAGTAATTTCTCAATTCCTAATAATGAGGTTGAAGAACCTATTATCAATCAAGATGATGATAACTTCATCCAAATACTTTATCACATTAAAATCAAGAAATGACACATATGGTCAAATTAATAATTCAAGATTTTGATTTCACAACAATGACTCTTGTTGATTCGGGAGCATATTTAAATTGTATGCAGGAGGGTTAGTTACTACCAAGTACTTTAAGAAGACAAGAGAATCTGTGTCCTCTACTAATGGTACTTGTATGCATATTAATTATGAAATTCCCAAAGTCTATATTTGCTAAGACAATGTATGTTGCAAAACATCATTTGTCTTAATAAGAAATATGACTGACAAAAATGTTTTAGGTTTACTATTTATTTCTCTGTTATATCCTTTTACCACAAAATATGGTGGGATAATTAGTTATCCCTTGGATGAACTTGTAAAATTCAAATTTTTTTTCTTTTTCTCACAATGAGAAATTGAAAACTCGAAAACAAAATTATGCTTTCAAATCAATAAATTTAATTTCTTGTAAAGAAAAATATTTATGTTTTCTGCAAGGAGAAATGAAATTCAGAAGGATTAAAAAACAACTTCAAATTCCTGCTCTTTAAGATCAAATTAAAATCTTTAAACAAGGAGCTCATCGTTTAGTGATTAATTACAAACAATATTTTGGGATGGATAAAATATCTAATATAAAACAAAAGAGACTTAATAAAAAGACTTAGAATACTGATGTATTCTCTAAGATTGACATAAAATCTAGATTTTGGCAAAACCAGATAAATAATATTATTAAATAAAAAATTGTATCTGGTAGTTATAAAATAATGTCATTTAACCTTAGAAATGCTCCAAGTACAATAAATGAAACTTCCAACCAATTCACTGAATATTTTATTGTCTACATTAATAATAGTCTTATTAGACAATACTAGTTGAATTTTTTAATTGTTTACATTAGTGAATATGTTAAACAATACTGAAAATACTTTAAATTATTTGCATAGATAATAAAATAAAATATTTTAATTATCTTTGAAAAATGAATCAAATTGTTTCAATAAATTAGATTTACAAGATATGAATTTTATTATTCCACTGATCAATTTATTTTATTAAATCAAAATTTTTTTTGATTAATTATAAATCTGCAAAACATGTTTTGATATTACTTACAAACAGAGTTTTGTCAGGTAACAATCTACTTTTAGCTATTTTAATATTTGATTTATCCAATATATTAATAATTAAATTTCTGACTTCCTTAGTTATGATTTTTTGTAGTAAATCATTCCAAAATTCTGCAATGGAAGAATTTAAGGGTTTTGGCCTCTTAGAATATGGAATTGTAGAACCTAGAATACTCAATAAAAATCTTTTAAAATCAAAACCCCCATTCATTAATTATGGTTATAATGGATTTGAATACCTAAAAATGTTTGGATAAAATTTTGAAAGATGTTGGGTTGAAACATGACTTCAATGCAAAATTAATTCAATGGGATGAAAAGGGTGGAAAATAGGTTTCCGCAGACAGATTGAAATCTATTACAATAACAGATAAATTTTAACTATGAACTTTTTGGAGTTTTACTTTCTTTTTTAATTTGTTTACTGCTTTTTATGTCAATACACATTTTTAGACTTTCCTTATACATTATTGTACCGTAGTAGTCTATATTACCTAGGTCATTACTAATGATTGTTCTAATTTTGTGTGTGGATAAATTGGGTAATCTATTAATGAATTTTTTTCTCCAAAAAGGTTGATTACTATCATCCATTGTCATTACTCTAGACAAAAATATATTTGTGTACCAGTGGAAATCACTTAGCGTTAGACACCTAAGATTGGTTAATTGATCATGGATACGCGTAGTAATATTACTTGGTGTTCCAATGAAGTGTTCAATATAGAGAAGTGTATTGATAGTATCATGTACTTTTTCCTGATCTTCTCCAATTATTGGGGTTCCTTCAACATTAATCTTTATTGCTGAAAGGCTGATATTTTTAGATTCTTCTGTGAGATGCTTTTCCCACCAGGAATGAAGGATTCATGTGAATCTTCTGACTAAAGATTGATTACCTCATTGTGAGGCAAGCTGTGTGTGGTAAAGTAGTTGTTAGCTACCATTTTTATGTGCTGCAACTTGTTGAGAACTTCCTGTTCACAAAATCCAACAATATTTCATTCATATAATTGTTCTGCAGAAGCAGGAAATTGATTAACTAAAGAAATTTTAGAAATTTGAATATCAGGAGGAATTGGCTTTTTAGGCCATTTCCTTTCTAATTCACTAGTTTCTAAATTTTTAAATGATTCTTGAATATTACCAATGCTTGAAGATTCACTTATTGTGGATGATTGATTGGTAGATTCTGACCTATGGCTTTCTAAAATATTGTCTTGATTAATTACCTTCAATTCTTGAGGTATATTCTCAATAATTTTTTCAAATCTGATTTTAAATTCTGAACTACTACCCTGGTTAACAATCTTAACAGAAGAACTTAATAGATTTATTAATTTCTAAATTTTTCAATGATTCTTCAATACTATGAATGTTTGAAGATTTGTGAATTGTGGAAGATTTATTGGCGGATTCTTGATAATCAATCTTAATTCTTTAAGTAGTTCATCAAGAATTTTTTCATGCCTAATTTTAAATTCAAATCTACTGTCTTGGTTAATGACCTTAACAGTAGAAGATGATTCAACAGACTTAGTTTTCAATTCTTTAAATGTTTTATCAATTTGTTTATTAAGATAAACAATATTTAAAGTGGTTTTATCTGAAAGATTTATTAAAGGTTTTTCTTTCAGAGTTTCATTAGATTTAAGTTCATGAAGATCATCAACCTTATTCTCAATTTTGTCTAATTATTTTCCTATTGTAATTAGACTTTGATTGGTGTAATTGAATTGTTCAACTAATTTTTTATTAGATTCTTTTTCCTTTGAGATTTTGAAAGAAGAAGTGGTAATTAAAGAATTTTTATGATTAATTAGAATTTCTTTGGCTGGGTCATTACTGTGTTGATTTAGACTTGCCCAATCTAGTTTGTATTCTTGACTCAGGGTGTCTATATTCAAATTTTTCAATTTTGTTCTAAATTTTGAATCCTAAAATCTTTATTATAATTAATAGATGATCCAGAAGAGGAACTCTTAGAGGTGTTAGACTGTCTATACTTTCTTATTTGAGAATTAGAAGATTGGTAATTAATTTTATTAGATTGTTCAGACTTATTATTAAGATCTGGCTCACTATCTTGGGAACATATTCCTTTAGGTTTTAGATTTTTAATTTTTAAATTTTTTAGTTCTTACTCTATTCGAATCCTAACATCTTGATCATTAATAGATGACCTAGAAAAGGAATTCCTAAGGGTTCTAGACTAGCTATACACCCTGACTTTATCAATACCATTTACTTACTGCTAGATGGTATTATTATTTTTAATTGTTTTTTCACGATGCTGAGGGTTGAAGGAGGCATCAGACCATGTAGATTTGTAAATATTTTTATTAGGGATTCTGAGTCTATTCCATACCCAATGATCTACTTGATCATCTGCTAATTCAAAATGTTCTTCATCTATTATATCATATATTGAAGTAATTGTAGACCCAATGCTACTAGAAGAACTACTTTTAGATTATCTCATTGCTAAAAAATAACTAAATTATTTTTATGATTAAAAATTGCATATTGTATTTTGGTCACCAATCTGATATGACTTCTACAACGTCCTACCGGGTTCGCTCTTCTCCAACATGCATCAGACCAGTCATCAGTTTTTTTTTAATCTGGACTGATGGGATAGAGCACCTCACCAGGTATCACTTTTTATTTAATCTCGACTGGTAGGCTAAAGCACCTCACACACCAGTCATCACTTTTTGTTTAATCTCAATTGGTGAGCTATAGAAACTTAGTAATCGTCACTTTTTATTTAATCCTGACTAATGGACAAGAGATGTCTTTTGAGCATTAGTGCTCAAAAGACATCTCTTATTGATATCTATCACATGTGCCTGCTCTGGCTAGATCGTCAATCTCGTCTGCGAGCATGAGTGTTTAGAAGATATCTCTTATCGATATCTTGCCAGGCTTTCTTGCTCTGGCTAAATATTTAATCACGTCTGCGAGTATGAGTGCTCGGCAGACATCTCTTATCGATATCTAGATAGGCGTGCCCGCTCTAGCCAGAAATTCAACCTCATCTACCAATATAAGTGCTCAACATGCATTTTTTTATCGATATCTAACCACGTGTGCCTGCTGGCTAGATCTCCAATCCCGTCTGCGAGCATGAGTTCTCGACAGACATATCTTGTCAATATCTAAACAAACTTTCCTACCATGGCTAGATATTCAATCTCGTCTGCGAGCATAAGTGTTCGACAAACATCTCTTATCGATATCTAGCTAGGCTTTTCTACTATGGCTATATATTCAATCTCATCTACGAGCGTGAGTACTCGACACACATCTCTTATCCTTTAATATCGAAAGGTGGGCTAGAGCATCTCACCAGTCATCACTTCTTATTTAATCCTGATTGGTTGATTAGAGCACCTCACTAGTCTTCATTGTTTATTTAATCCCGACCAGTGGGTTAGAGCACCTCACCTATCATCACTTTTTGTTTAATCCCAACCAGTGAGCTAGAGCATATCACCGGTCATCACTTTTTATTTAATCCCGACCAGTGGTCTAAAGCACCTCACCAGTTATCACTTTTTGTTTAATCTCGACTAGTGGGCTAAAAGCACCTCACACACCACTCATCACTTTTTTTTTAATCCTGATTGGTGGGCTAGAGCACTTCAGTGATCATCACTTTTTATTTAATCTCGACTGATGGACTAAAGCATCTCACTTGTCATCATTTTTTTACCTTCTCACATATCATAGAGGAGTCAGTTTTTAAAGATTTTTAGGGTCATTAGAAAAATCGTTATTGAATATTATAGTTCGATTCTCATAGAAATACACTAGAATAAAAAATCTCATCAGAAGTTATTTCTATCGGAGGAGAAAACGGAGGCCTTTTATTTGAAAACTATCGACGAACATGCGATCTTTGTTTCCAGTTGCACCAGCGAGGGCTAAAGACTGCTTAGCTTTCATCTCCTTGCTTCTTCCCCTTCATATTTGTGTGGGAGTGCCCCTTTCTCCGAGATTTATCTTTACCTTAGTGGTGAGGCACCTCGAGCTTCACGCTTTGCTCAGGGGTGAGCACTGGCGTATCTTGAATTATCTTCTCTGGCGGTCTAGCAAAAGTATGACCAACTATCACGAGCCCTCAGGTTCCCTCCCGGGACACCCCTCAGATAGCGTGTCATCTATGGGCTCTACTATCCCTATTGTTCCAGTCGCTTCGCGTGTAGGCTTCAATGGAACGTGCCCGCGTAGGTGTCATGTGAAGCTCATGACTCCACCGAAAGCATATGTGCGGGGGGTCTGGCATTCTCCCATGCCATCTCATCGAGGCTTCGTCCCTGTGACTTGTGAGTTGGCGCTTAAATTTTGGCACGATCCTCATCCTTCTATTTCACTTGCNTCTTAGAGGTGTTAGACTTTCTATACTTTCTTATTTGAGAATTAGAAGATTGGTAATTAATTTTATTAGATTGTTCAGACTTATTATTAAGATCTGGCTCACTATCTTGGGAACATATTCCTTTAGGTTTTAGATTTTAAATTTTTAAATTTTTTAGTTCTTACTCTATTCGAATCCTAACATCTTGATCATTAATAGATGACCTAGAAAAGGAATTCCTAAGGGTTCTAGACTAGCTATACACCCTGACTTTATCAATACCATTTACTTACTGCTAGATGGTATTATTATTTTTAATTATTTTTTCACGATGCTGAGGGTTGAAGGAAGCATCAGACCATGTAGATTTGTAAATATTTTTATTAGGGATTCTGAGTCTATTCCATACCCAATGATCTACTTGATCATCTGCTAATTCAAAATGTTCTTCATCTATTATATCAGATATTGAACTTATTGTAGACCCAATGCTACTAGAAGAACTACTTTTAGATTATCTCATTGCTAAAAAATAACTAAATTATTTTTATGATTAAAAATTGCATATTGTATTTTGGTCACCAATCTGATATGACTTCTACAACGTCCTACTTGGTTCGCTCTTCTCCAACATGCCTCTACAACCACCCTACCCTCGGGATTTACATAACTAAGAGGTCTTACTGAGGTACCTGAATATAGAAGCTAATACGTCAGCCTCTGATAAATCAGATTTACAGATTAAATAATCAAAAATTATAGAGAAATAATTAAGTATAAAAATAAGCAGCCACTTGGGTGGAGAGTGAGATTATATAAAAAAATTATTCAAGTAAGAAATTAGGCAACAATAAAAGTAATTACCATCCATAAAGGCGGTGAAGAACAATAATTATGTAGATAAATTAAGTAAACAATAAATCTCCCCACCAGGTTTGGCTCTTATACCAAAAGACACAATATCAAATGTAATTTTAAAGAAATTAAAGAGAGGGTATTAAGATTTACTTACACCTTAATACAGTTTTAATTAAAGAAGGGGTATTAATATATATATATATATATATATATAAGTTTACTAAGCACACTAACATTTACCAAGTTATACCACGTTCCATCCTTCGTCTAAGTTCGTTAGGCCTCGTTTGACAGTCATGATAGTATTTGATAGTATTGGATTAAATAATATTGTCCAGTGTTTGGTGATATTTTACTTAAAAAATTATATTATTTATACAATATTTGACACGCTATAGTACTGAATTATAAAATTGTTTGTCATGATTTGATCCGAAAAAGCCTATTTGAAACTCATTAACATGTTATTTTACATTTTCAACTATAAAATAAATTATCTTATTCAAGCTACTAAAAAACGTAATAGGAAAATTTAACAAAATAATGGTAATTATTATACTAAAAAAATATCCAGAAATATCATCATTCATTTTTATCATTTACGATAACATCCATACAAAAACTATTACAATAATTAATACACTAAAAAAATATCAAGAAACATCATCATTCATTTTTATCATTTACGATAATATCCATACAAAAACTATTTCATAATATTCTCTTAATTTCCATGTTCAACTCTGATGAAGAATGGATCCATATATTTATTTCCAGTTTTTTAACTTGGACTCAATATGTGGCCTAACCTTTAACCCAGATTCGGGATACTTTTCATTCAGACTTTTCTCAATGGGCTTTAGAGTACAAGGTTTAAAAGAACCATTATTATAACAAAGGCCTCCTGCAACTACATCATCAAGTATGTCCAATAATGCATCTTCCTCTATTTTGGTCCAAGAACGCCTAATGATTCTTCGTATTGTTTGCTCATTATTTTGGCTATGGTCTCCATCCATCCCTTATGAAGCATATCTCAGTCAATAATAAAGAAAACTACCTCAAGACAAATATCAAAAGAGTAATAAAAAATAAAGTAATAAAAAGTAAAACTACTATTTAACTACCAAACATTTAATAGAGGATTTTTTCTTCCTCTCTTGATTGCTCTCCTATTTATTTCTTCCCCTCTACTATTTCATCATTTCTATCATTATATAGATACACAATTCATAGCTAGCCCAACTCCATGCCACAGGCCCTTAGCTTAAAGATCATCTCTTAGAAGGAGAGACAATAATGGAGAATAAAAGGAGAGTCCTAACTCAACTTAAATCATAAAAACTAAAAATATGAAAAAAGCAAAATACACAACTCCAAATCAATGCTAAATTTCCAGTGTCCAGAATTGTCAATCTCTGCATCAATCAAAATAGATAAACAATGTGTTTACAAATCAGATAAATGTAGCCTATAAAAATCAACGGCATAAAATTCTCAAATTCCCAATCAATGCTAAATTACAGAAAGCACAACATTACAGATAAACAAAATACACAAGAAATAGCGGCACAACAAAGAATCAGAATAATAAAGTAAAACAAAGAATGAGAAAGTACCAAAAGATTGGTAGTAAGTCCCTCCTAAAAGGAGGGGACTAAGTTATCCGGCTCTGATGGGACTAAAAAGTCTCACCGTATTAACTAATACGGATGCTATTTTTTACCAAATGTTGGACAGTACTAAAATGGTATTGTCCAATCTCTTAATACTATACAATTCGGGCAACCAAACAAGCCCTTAGAATTTTAGGTAGAAATTGTTGGCATGTGCACACCATGTAATCTTTTAATGGGAAAACGTCCTTACTATGCTACAAAGACTCAAACCATTCTGTGCAATCCCCATCTCTTTAACCTATCTTCCTTGCAATCCCCATCCGTTTAACCTGTCTTCCTTGCAATCCCACTCCTCTCTCAGAAAGCACAATCTGTTCCCATCTTTGAGGCTCAACCCATTGATGAGCGCGAACGCCATCGTTCCTCTCCCTCCCTCCCCCTCCCTCCCTTCAATGGGATGGCCTTCAATTGGGGTGTTGTCCTTGGTCTTTTGCCGGTGAGTTTCTTTCTTCTTTGATTTTTCTCCTCCTTTAGATTGCAAAGTAGGTTGGTGGAGTGTATAGAGAAGGTTTGGTTTAATTAACGGATATGGTGATAAACATGAGCTATAGCACAGTGATGGGGTAATCATCTTCATCATTTTTAGGTGAGATTATCATATTTATTGGAGTTACTTGTTGGAGCTAGAATATATATATCTATATTTTTTTTGTGTGAATGAAAGAGTGCGTCTCAAAGTTTGTGAGAAAGCTATCTTTATGTCACATGTTCTTTTGCAGTTCGTAAAGAAAACTACCCTCGACTCCATTACACAACACCTACTCAAGTTAAACTACCCACTTATGTCGACCATGTTTGGGAGTGAACAGTTTCTTGGTGAAGAGTTGGCTCTCTCTCAAATAAATAGGACGGTTTTCTTTAGTTACAACAACATTTTTTCCCAACTAATATTCAGTAAGACTTAGAAAGAAAAATACCAAGAGTTCGGCAGAAATTGAAGGATTATTTGCTGTCTACAAACTAAGATTTGTGTATCCTGTAGAGGTAGTCGCCTACATTCTCCTAGCAACTGTGGAGGGTGAATTCTGTCTTTAGGACACTGTCGTCCGCAAGATTCAATCTAATGTTTGTTTTCCTGTTCTGTAATTAAATTTTGAGTCTGTAATTTTCTTCTTCCAATACTGTTGTAATTTGAGTTGTAATTAATATAAACATTTTATGTAAATTTGTTCTATAATTTTCCAACAATATTCTAGACATAATTCTTCATTAGATAATTCTATGGAAATTTGGATACGCCAAATTGGAGAATTATTGCGAATCTACGTGAATTTGATCAAATCTACATGATGAAGAAGAAAGAAACATTAAGGCTGATAGAGGCGGATGGTTACGCACTTGAGATTCACAATGACGCTATTCTCAAACAATCCGCAACATGCTGACTTGAAACGGTTTTCTCAACCATGACAATTCTTTCACTCGTCAACCAAATACTTGAAACGGTTATCAGGTGGGACGAAACGGTTATGGTTGTAGAATGATTGGTTTTAAATGGTGTCAATAATGGAAGGTGGAGCACTCATCGTGAGGAAGATGGGCTGGTGGAGCACTCATCGTGATGGACATTGGCTGAAGTAGCAAGGGAGTTGAAACAATTATTTGAACAATAAGTTTTGAAGAAAGTGATAATTTCAATTACGGAATTAGCCCATTATAGAAAAATATGGAAGAGAATAACCCAAAAAATTAATAAATTACATAAATGACTGAATTTTATAATAGTCTAGCAAGAAAACCTAACAAAAGTAGTGAACTGGCGAAAATACCCTTACTAACAAAAGGAAGTCATGGTTCCCTCACACAGCATTTCTGCAAAAATGCACAAAGAAAGAAAACCCTAGCCCCCAAGCTCTCACAAGAAGTGATTCGATGAAATCCTTCGAAACGACATGTCTGCTGCAAAAGTTAAGAGAAAATTATCATAATATATACGAGATTCACAAAATACAAATAATCACGAAGGCCAAGTTTTTTATGCTTGCAATTTGGGTTTAATCTAAAGTACATGCCTGATTTTTCTGAGATTTGTGATTGTCATGAGTATTTTCTAAGTTTATTTGAGTTTTTCTTTCACGAAACTTACTTAATATACCTATTTGAAAGTTAACAGTTTGTCCCTTTGTTTGCTCTGTTTTCTAGAGGTAAACCAGTGTATTTTATATATTTTACAGATTTATCGTAATTAAGATTTATTATGTGGTATATTACTATATACTATGAGTAAAAGGTTTTATACTACATAATTATATACTATATAACTACATATTATTTTGTATGTTATCGTAACATATGATTGTTATTATTATTATTTTGTTCTTAAATACAAGATAGTTAATAATCCATCGTTTGGATTTATGATGCAGATAGACGAAGGGATAAAATGCATTAACTATAATTGAAGTCATTGCTGGTTGTAAGGTGCATCCTATGATGTGTTTTTAAGTAGATATGACAATATTTGTGACCAAGTTTATCATAACAATGAGAATGTTCAGCATCAAGTTTATTAGTAATGTTAAAACTTTCAACAATATATATGTATATATTCATAGTATAGTATCGTATATATATAGAAACTGTGATTCAAGTATCATACAGATCACGCATTTTAAAAAGATAAAATTTTATATCTATCATTATAAAGTTAGTATAAATTATTAAATCATTCAAATCAATCATTTAATCATAAAATGATGTCATTCATTTAAAATTATATATTGTATATACTTATGTACTTGTAGTATATAGTCATATACTCATCACTTAAAAAATATTCATGCAACATTATACACATCATTATAAAATCAGTATCAGTGTTTAAAATCATTTCAATCTATACTCCTATCATAAAAGAATATCATTCATTACAAAATTCATATATATCATTAGATGTTAACCATCCATTATCGTATCAACAATATCCATCATAATTGTCATAGAAACTGAGTACATAAATATATACTATGTATATAATAATATATTATGAGTACATAGTTATAATAAAAAGTTGTTACATGATGTATATAGTAATATACTATGAGTACATACAAGAGTTTTTTATGATAATAAAATATTGATGTTACTAATAAAACTATTCAAGTATGTAGAGAATATTGAAATTTCACAATGCATGTGGATTGAGGATCATTAAGATATTTAGTTTCACAGGAGTTCACAAAACATGAAGATATTTACTTTCATGAAGATATTTACTTTCATGTAATTTTTATTAGGAGCTTACTCATTTTATTTATCTTAATTAAGCTCAATTTATTTAGAGATGCATATCCTTAAATTAACTCTCCATCTATAAAAAGTCTAACATTCAAAATCATATCATCTCTCGCACAATAGACAAAATACATGAGATGGAAATAATGACAAATATCAAACAAAGTAAGTTTTAATTTCAAGTAGTTAAAGAGATATAGAGTTTACCCAAAATATTTTTGGCCTTTGTGTTATTTTGGATAGGGGTATTCCTTACCTTTTTGCTCAAAGCTTTTTTTACCTCCTTGTTTCGGATGAAGTGTCATTTCTTGTGTCCAAATTCAAAATTTAAAATTTTCTCTCACAAACCCTAACCTTCCTCTCCTCTATTAATACGCCTCATTTCTCTTCACAAAACACAATTCATAGTCAAGAGACTTGCTCCTAAAACTCTTTCAATAATCTCATAAATCTTTCTTAATATTTTGAGCTTTATACATGTAAATTTATTGGCTGAGCAAGATAATTTTCTTTATGAGCTTAGAATGGGGATTCTACTCTTTTGAGAGAGTTATTGTCAGGGATCACTTAATCTTGAAATACATAGTTTTGTTAGGTTTAGTTGACACCTATAAGTCAATTGGGTTTGTAAGGTTTGGTCTTCACCCTTAAAAATATTGTGGTATTAAAACTATCCAGGAGGTCTTGGAGCGTGGACGTAGAGAAATGATTTGTCAAACCACGTAAAGATATCGTGTGCCTATTTTCTTTTCCTTCTTCTTTTATTTTATTTTATTGCTATTTATTTTTTGCACTTACTTTACGCACTTTAATTTTTCACATTTAGTTCCTGCAATTTAAGTTCCATACTTTAAGTTTCCATAATTTATCTTATTTGCTTGTTTTACATTTCTGCATTTACATTGTCATAAACAATATTCACTTTGACGCTTTTATCTATTACTTATTTTTTCCATGCGTTAAACTCATGGAGTTGGACACCAAAGTGACCGCCATCCAAAAAACAAAGATCTTAATACGCCTCCATTCGAAGAACTTATTAGCTCATTGATGACGCATGAAATGAAGCTGAATGAAAATGACGAAGAAGATACACCAGAGAAGAAGAGTATTGTACTAAAATCAACACTTGAACAATCAGATAATGAGCACGATGACTATGATGAGTAAGATGACATAGCTCAACTCACTAGACGAATCGAGAAAATCCTACATAGAACATAAAATACTTCAAGAAAAGATGACAAGAAGATACCTCTAAATATCAACCTCTTCAAAAGCAAAAATATCACAAAAATATTTTTGTGGAACCAAAACAATATCCTCCTCTTATTTGTTACTATTTTGGGGTGAAAGGTCACAAAAGTTATCATGCTTTCCTAAAAAGAAAGCTATGTTCCATGAAAAAAATTAATGGACTCTCTACAACACTAATCCTCAAGGACCCAAAAAAATTTGGGTATCAAAAATCAACTTTTAATTTTTTTTGTTATAGGTATCATTGAAGAAGAAAGATAAACGATATCATGATAGTGGATGCTCGAGACGTCTGATTGGGGATTAATCAAAACTCACTCAAATTTATTGAAAGAGAGGACATGTCACCTTTGGTGACGACAAGAAAGAAAAAATCATTGTTATTAGCTTCGTATGTAATGACTCATCCCATGCTATAGATAAAAATTTTGCTTGTAGATGGTTTGAAACATAATCTACTTAGCATAAGTCAACTTTGTGATAAAAGTTATAGAATAATTTTTTAAAAAGACTTTTATCTAATTATAGATAAAGTGTCAAACAAAATTTTATTTGTTGCAAATCGGGATTAAAATGTCTATGCTATTAATCTATTGATTTCTAAAATCATAATGAGAAATGTGTTCTTGTTGACAATGATAGTTGGCTATGGCATAGAGGACTTGGGCATGTTAGAATGGATTTATGTTTAAAATTATCAAAAATGATTTGTAAAAAGGTCTTCCAAAAATAAATTTTGAGAAAGATAAAATTTGTGACGCATGCTAAATGGGTAAATAAGTTAAGAGCTCATTCAAATCAAAACATATAATATCAACCACTAGACCATTGCAATTTTCACAGACTTATTTGGCCTTGAAAAAATTTCAAGTCTTTGGGGTAAACACTATGCATTTGTCATAGTTGATGACTTTTTAAGATATACTTGGGTTTTATTTCTGAAAAACAAGAATGAAACATTTAAAGCATTTTCAAAGTTTAGCAAACTAGTTCAAAATGAAAAAGGTTTTACAATATGGTGGAGAATTTGAAAATGAAAACTTCAAAAAAATTTATGCTGAAAATGATTTTTCACATGAGTTTCCTACTCCTGGAACTCCACAACAAAATGATATTGTTGAGAGGAAAAATCGATCCCTACGATAATTGGCAAGAACAATGATAAATGAGTATGAGTTACCTAAATATTTTTGGCCAAAACTGTTAATACATCTTGCTACATTATGAATCGTATTTCGTTAAGTCATTGAAATGAATAAAAAAAATACATCAACATTTATGAATTATAGAGAATGAATGAAAATCTAACCAAAAGATAGAAAAGTAACCAAAGCCATATATATCTCACGAGAAATATAACCCATGCAGGAGCAACAAAGCATGATACTTTGACGTAAATGCAAAATATATCACCAAACTTTTTTTCATATTTTTATACCCATGTATTTTGAGAAAACTGTAAAAAATATCATTCGGTTAAATTAAGAGGTTAAAACTAACGGCAATTTTTTCTAATACAAAAATACTCATTCCTCCTTCTTCCTTCCCAAAATCTCTAATATAAAAAGGAGACCCATATTTTCTAACAAATCTGAAGATTTCATTCCTAGAAAACGTGAACCTAAAACTTTTCCTTTTCTAATTACACTACAAGCTTCCTTATTATTTAGTTTCAACAATTGAAAAGAGATCAAATTTGAAGCTGGGGGAGGACGATTAAAAATTTGTAGATGTTCATTTTGCATCAATCACAAAGCAAGATTTAAAGTGAGTGAGAAACAGTGAGTGTGAAAATGGGAGATGCATAATTCCTTTGTCTTTGAACCAGTTTGGATGGACTACTATTTCTACTCCAAGTATTTTTATGCCTTTTTCCCTTAAATTTACAATTTGGGTGAGTGTTTTTAATGAGCTAGGGTACTGATCATTTGTTCCCAGTACATTCCCACCCATTTTCCCCACTCTCTTCAGCTCTTCTTTGACTTCTCAACCACCGTTGTTCCAATAATTTTCCTCCCCAACAAAGGACCTTCGAAACTGTTGCTAGGAATGGAAACCTCATATCAAACTATAATCACTTTGAGACACCTCAGTTTTAAGACGCATGGAGGATAAACTCTATTTCTACTAACGTGAAAAAATTTGCTCTGACCAACCATAGTAGTAGATGATCGAAAATTTTATTTTGGAGTAATAAGTGTGACGATGAAAATGAAAAACAATCAAGCAAGAAATACTCCAGAAAACTTGCTGTTCTTTCTGTCAAAATAAGCTCAAATAATACAGAATATACTGTTGGAACCGTAGAGCAATAATGAAAAATAAAATACTTAGATTAAATTACAACTGAACGATTACAATTGAATAATTATAATTGAACAATTACAGAACAATTAAATGAAAAATTGTAGACGGAAAAATAGAAAATTAAATCGGTAGAGGCTTGCTTTAACAATGTCCTAAAAATGAATTTTCACCATCTACAGTTTGCTTGGAGACTACGGTGAACGTCTTTACATGATACAACCACCGTGATCGAAGACGTAGCAAACGAATGCTTCGATCCTCATAGAACCCGAACAATATTTCTTTTCTTCCTTTTTACTGACTCGCGAAAGTACTTAGGAAAATTGGATAAAATGATTCACCTTCTATATTTCATAAAACACTGCAATCTATAATTAATAAAGGAGGGAACAGTTCAAAGAGAAACCCTCNCCCCCCCCCCCCCCCCATCTCAATGAAATGGGAAATTTTGTGGAACATTGAGCATTCAACTTATCAAAAGAGAGGTGGTTTTCATTTCTATAGTGCACAGAGCTGGAAGTTTCTTAGTGAAACTGCCACCTCGTGCAATGAAGTGGTTGTTTGTGAACCAGCTACTTCGTGCATAAAATTTGAAGATAGGCAGTTTCACATGCCCTCAAAATTGACATGTGACAGGGCAGATTGGGACAAAACAGTCCTACACCCCCGCATTATTCAACTGCTATACACATTATCAAACATGTGTCAAAAAATCAGAGCTCCACTTGACATGTGGCAGAGTTGGTTTCTATTCACATTGTCTTTTATTTTTAATTTTCATTCACACACTACAATACTTAGCTAAGTTTTACTTAATGAAGCTTCAAGCTATTAGCGCCAATAATCCCCCGCATGAATGAAACTGTCCTAGACAGACAATGACATCGGGAGAAAGAAACAGATGAGTTTTGCCTCAGGAGAGGTGTCTTTTGGACTTGAACCTTCCTTAGTGATGATTTATCAAATTTACTCTGAAGAAAAGTGAATAACATTCTTGAACTGTCCTTCCTCTGAAATAAACCAAGACAATAAATCTCATACTCAACACATCTTAATACGTTTAAGTTCATACGTTTTTGTTCATTTTGGTCATGAAAATATATCATGTCTCATGAGAGCTTTAGAGAGATTGAGCCTTGCACTCTCTCACAGAAGCGACCTCATTTCTACTCTCACATAAGTGATGATGATAAAGAGTAATCTTCTTATACTCCTCTTGTAAGCAACATATCAACGTCATTAAATACTAAGTATACACTTTATCATCGACAGACAACACATTTTCATTACATCGTAGAAATGGGAAGAAACAAAGTTTCTTTATGTGTTACGTGAATCATTCCTGCCAGTTTTTCTATTGAACCTGGATCTTAGGATCTTCAGTTAACTAGGTTAGATTCCCACCTGAATGATTCATTGAATAGGCTTTAAGCTCATTCCCCTCGATGTCAACTTTACAAGTTCTTTCGATAATCCTTTTGTTAAAAGATCTGCAAGATTTTCCTTTGACCTAATAAAGTCAACGAAAATCACACCATTTGCAATCATAGAATTCAGATAGCGTGTAAGGTGTTGTAGTCTGATGCACTATGTCATGATGAGCATAGAATTCAGATAGCGTTGTGGAGTCATATTCTCCACCTCGGTCATATCTAAGAACCTTTATTTTCTTTCCAAGTTGATTCAACTTCAGACTTATATGTTGTAAACATATCCAAAGTCTCATCTTTAGAATGCAAACAATATACATAGCAGAATTTACACTAATGATTACTATTCTAGATAGGTCATGGTATGGGATTATTTGGACTTCAAGATCAAACCAGATTCTAGGGCAAGATTTGATACTTAGAGTGTCTAGGGTTAGGCTGAAGGGTTTCTTAATGCCTTCTTTTTTCTTCTCATCGGAGTTGTTTCACAAAGACTTGCCATGGTAAGGAAGAAGGGGGAAACAAGCACACTTGGAGAGCGCAGTACAACAGAGAGTTGTATATTGCGTTCGGGAAGGATGAATCGCTCCCGAAAAAGTATTTTTTGCCACCTTTACTAAGTGAAAATTTCATGTCGCATAAATTACTATGTAGTAATCCTAATGATTCATTATCTCTTTCTACTGATTTAAATGATTTTCTAGTGAATTTGGATTCAACACATATTCACATTTATGTCATTTTTCAATGTCAAATTTAGGTAATAAATCTAAGTTCATCATTCAAAGCATATATTTCATATTTATGTGACCTAATCTAGCATGCCAAATATCATATAACTCAACAATGTAAACAGAAGATGAAGATTTTTCATTAATTGAAGCAAAAATTATAGCAGAAACATTAAACTTAAACAAACCATCAACCACATATCCCTTACACACAAACATCCCTCACTAAGTTAAAACAAACTTGTCGGATTCAAATATAAGTTTAAATCCACTCTTACACATAAGAGGGCGCCCAAAAACCAAATTCCTACAAATGTCTGGCACATAGAGGACGTCAATGAGAGTGAGTTGTTTACCCTAAGTAAACTTGAGTGGCACATTTCCTTTATCTTTTACATCAGCCTCAACGGCATTGCCCATGTACAATTTTTCTCCTTCATAAGTTGAAAATAGGCATTTGTCACCATAGATATGCCTAGTAGCACCAATATCAACCCACCAACTCGTGGTATCAGTGACAATGTACAATTCAGAAATTGTCACACATAGATCATCCATCTCGATCACATTAACCATGTTCTTATGACCATTGTTAGGTTTTGTCACTGTGTGCTCCTTTTTGAATCTTTTGCTCTGTGTTTGACTTTACCACACACCCAACAACTACCCTTGATTCATTTGTTACTCATACCTTTGTTGAAGTTTCTGTTACTGCTGCTCATAGCCTTCCTTACCGATGGACCAATTGGAATTCATCAATTTTTGTATTGACAATTTCTTTTTCGAATTGGAAGGACCCTTTGTAACAAAATATGCCAATCATGACTTTTTAATCGCGATAACTTACCATCTTTATCATTTACATATTTAGATAAGCTTGAAGCATATCCGTCAGGAAATTTCACTGATTTTGACCACTGACAAAATTGCACTCGTTCCTTTAAAGACAATGTATACAAAGATTGAGGCTTCAAACACCGGTTCTCATTAAATTTCAAATGCAACTATTTCCTGATAGTCCATTTATACAGATATGGTATAGGGGTCCGCTCATAATCATTTAGCTATTGCATTTATTTTTCTCGTTGCTGGTCATATTTATAGAACGAACTTCAGGATTGGACACAGTATAAAAGATCTTTTAGAGCACATATTCCGCCGGGGGGACGATTGGGGCGTGGACATAAAGGTCTTTATTCATACCATGTAGGTCCAATCTTGCTTTATCAGTGTCTTTTATTTTTCCTTCTATATTTAACAATGTGCCAACAACATTATCATATATATTCTTTTCCATATGCATCACATCAAGATTATGTCTAAGCGTTATCTTGGGCCAATATTCTAACTCAAAAATATACTTTTCTTCGTCCAATTCAACTCATCTGAAGTTCGCTTTTGTTTTCTATCTACATTACTTGGATGCTTCCTAGGATTCCCAATTCTTATTGCCTCTAATTGTTTTAGAATGTCATCTCCAGAATAGGACTTAAGAGCTAATCTCGTTTACCATCATATTGTCTACCCTAGAATAAGACTTAGGGTCCATGCCGATAATTTAGTGGTAGTGTGGAAAACCTCTTTATATTTTTTTCTTCTGGAGTAAACAATAAAATATTTTTAAACTGTTGTATAGGAAGCATAACTTTAGTTAAGCCGTTTGCAAGAAATTTGACTTGTTTTCAACATTCTTAGAGAAAATCATAGTGATTTTGAGGTCTATGACAGCTTGAGCTGAAAACTCCTCTTAATTAGAAATTTTTCAAACTTTCTGTTAAACATAGTTGAATTTTAAAATGAGGCTGTTAATACTTTCCAAAAGCAACTCCCAAGTCTGTTTTGAGGTTGATGGGTTTGAAGGGCCTGACTTTGTATCATCAAAAGAGCCATTTACAGGTATAATGTCTAATAGTGTTGCTTCTTAAGATCACTTTTTATGTTCAATCTCATTCATCAACTAAAGCTTTATTATATATTCAGAAACATAGGCTTGGACAGCACGCTCAGAGGCAATGGAAACACTATGTAGAGGAGCAAATTAGAAAGCAACGATGAGTCCACGCCTGGTAATATTCTAATTGTCTCCTAAAACTAGTCAAGTTTCTACTGATCGTATAACAGAACGAATATACTTTTCGAGCAAAACCTATTTTAGCATGGACATATGTAATAACTTATGCAAATGGATCATCCATATAAACTTTGTAATTCATTATGCTTTCTATAAGTCAATTGTAATTTATCATGCTAATTCATTTTCCCTTTCAAACTTAATTTTAGGGGCCCTCATACATAAAGTTTGACAATTGTTCCTTCGAGACTAATAAGGATGCAACTAGAGATGATGACCATTGTAGGTATATGAAACCATATACCTGTTGGAATCCTACAAATACCTTCAAATTCTTTTCTAAAGGTAAAATTGCTTTACGTTCAAACGATTGCGATGAAATTGCTTTAAGATTAGATGATTACCTGGATAGTTCTTTCATATGGTTTCACAATCACAGAATATCCTTTAACATTGCATTGCATTGAGACCAGAGGTCATGTTGTAATAAATTTTGTAGCATCGATTCTGATATTCTTTTTCTGATTAAAAAGACAAGGTATTGTGATTTTGTGGTAATTCCAATGGTCATTTTCCAGGTGCTACATGGGTGTGGATATGCTCAAATCTAGAAATGGAGGGAGTGAATTTATCCTTAAAACACTACGGCATCACTCAGATGCAATCATGTGCTACTCTCTGAAGGTGTTTCTCATTAGTTAACAACTCAAAAAAGGAAAAAAATTTATGGAGCTATACATAGCAATTTAATTTGCAAACTTATAGTACCAACCAAATATCAGGGTCTTCTTTATAGTCATTTTAGTATTTAATAGAGGCATCTGGCATTTGATAGTACAAAATGATTACATTCAGATTCTACGTTACCCATTTTATGAACACTTAAATTTAAAACACTCGATACTTGCAGGCACTGTCAGTTTTCACTTTCACAAACCAGGCAGGACTTGGCATGCTCGAGACCACGTCGGTTGCACTTTAAGACATAAAGTTAGAGAATATATTTGATGATCATGGTAAAAAGACATTGTGCTCGGAGTTTCCACAGATAATGCAGCAGGTTTGGCAACTTTTCTAACTTCGTTTCACTACTACACGGAAACAATCATAATTACATCTATTTCAGTTAACTTGATATTGTGTTGACTTGATCCTTTTCTTTTTCTGAATTCTTCATGCATTTATTTGATATTAGTAATAATGCCTTCAGTTCTTCAAATTTGGAGCACTTGAAGATACATCAGCTAAAGTTGTAGTTCAACGTAAGGGGTGCTTCAAAGTCACTTCAGCAGAGCTCAGCCCCAAAGTTTGTACATTTCATCAAATTTAGGAAAACCTTTACTAGGGTTAAACGTTCGCTTTGGTTATTGTGCTCCACTAGTGTAAAAGAAATTTATATGCTTATTGACTAATTGCTTAATGACTTTCTCCTTAACATATGTATAATTATTACTCTGTGGAGAGAATCTGAGAGCTCATTGCACTCCATTTCAATCTGCAAGGGAGTTGGGGTACATTATGCTATATATATTTATTTGGGCCAAGGAGATTCCCTATCTATGGTTCCCTTTCGTCAGTTAAACGTTAGTGAGGCAATTTTTTATGGTTTTTAAATTCAGAAAGGGACAAGCCTTTCAAATTTTGTAATTAAATTAGCTAGTCTAATGGTTTTCTTTTATTATGAATAAACTAAATATGACTTGATAATGCGGGACATGGTTGATATTTTACATTTGTTGACAGAATCCAGGCGTGCTTTTGGATTGGGCGAATAAGTGTCTTGCTATAATCATGGTGTCTATTCTATGGTCTTTGTTCATTTTGGTTTCTAACTTCTGCTATATATTTAGAGGAACTCTCCTAGAATCTTTCTAGAGTAAATGTCTATGATAATAGTTTACCCCTTAATAGTTTTCATGATATGAGAGCAATTAGTATTATATCTTCTGATTCCCAGGTTATAGGTCGCATAGGAGAGGTAATTTTTTTCGTTGCTTTAAAATCTTTCATCTCATTTCATAAAACGTTCTCCTAAGGCAGATTTTTAATGAAAAGCTGTCATGGGAAGGTAGGTTTATTCCTTTCCATGACATTTTTTAATGATCTTTTAATGACTGGGATCCCCGTCATTATAGGTGTTTTTATGGCACCTATAATGAGGGAAATTCCCGTCATTAAAGGTGTTTTTGTGACACATTTAATGATAGAGATTCTCCGTCATCAAAAGTATTTTTGTGGCACTGTTTGATGACGGTTTTTGGTAAAAATGAGTTTAGATGACAGCGTGATAGATGATAATCACTTGACCGTCATTAAAGGGTTTTGATGACGGGTTTTCACCGTCAAAGAAAGTAAAAGAAACACATTTTCTACAATGAAAAACTGAAATATCTATTATCAATGAAGTAATTACAAACTATTGAACTCCATAAATAACATATATCACAGAAAATTCATACAAAACTTAGATCTAACGCACAAATCATGAAAACAGCATCAACAAATAGGAAAACTAGTTCTTGCTCCTCGTGTTGTCTCTTTTCGTGCTCCTCGAGAAGGTTCTCCTCCAAGTTCTCATATCTCTGAAACCCAATGCTCGTAGAACCCAAAAGGGTTTTATTAAGAAGGAGAAAGAGACACTTCACAGAGAGAGAGAGAGCAAGAAAGAGACAATATACCTGATGTTGCCTAGTTCTCTCTACTTTCCTATACCTGAGCAGGTGAGAGAAAGTAAGTGAAGAGTGAGACCGAGAGAGACAGAGAGCCGAGAGAGAGAGATTCGAGGGAGAGAAAGGTTTGTGCAGCGCTGTAAACGATTAGAGAAAGCAAGGTGTGCGACACTATGAAAGCACTGAAAGGCTAGGGTTTGACAAGAGGGAGAAAGAGAGCTTAAAGGAGGTAATTTTGAGCAAAATGAAAGAGTGAGAGAGAGAGAGGGGGGGTTAGAGTTTGTGCGGCTAATGAGTGAGAGTTAGGATTTTCAAAGGGAAGTGGGTCTATATACCCCATCAAAACCCAACATTTTAAGGATGCGGTTCGGCCAGGTTCAGTGTAATTTTCTTGATAAAACCGTAGACCAAACCAAACATAGCAGTTTTTTGTATATTAGAACTGAACTGAACCGTCCAAAACACCAAAACTGATCGAACCGATGTGGTTTGGCCCGGTTCGGTCGATTTTTGTGTTTTGGATGGTTTTAGAGACATATCTACCGAGAAGCAAGCTGCGGAGATTGTTATTCCCAAGGTTGAAAACTTCAATCTTGATAAAGCAATCAAGGCGACGGAGTTAGCATAAGAACTAGTTGTTTAGGGAAAAGAGAAGGTGATGGAGATTCAATTCCAAGAGGCCTTCGATGAGGCGGAGCATGTTATTTATAGCTTGGGCTATTGTCATGGACTTCCTCTTTTTTATTTAGGCACTTGCCCCCCCCCCCTAACAATGGAACTCCAATCTCCTTATTCATAATTTTCTCAAATTATTTTAATAGATCCTTGATTACCTTTAGTTTTTTTTTTCTTTTTACTCTTTTGCACAGCCATAAGATTTATACTCTCTTTGGTCACGTACTTTTGCAAAGTTCATTTTAAGTTTTACAAAATTAGTGACTTCCAATCTTCATACTGACAATGGGCCTCCATTGTAGGTTAGCCCATTCTCGAGGACGTAGGTGTGTTGTAGAGATTTTTTCCTCAGTTTCCTCTAGAGAACAACTGTCTTTTCTAGTGCAATATGTTTCTAAGGACTTAGACATATTGTAGAGTATTTTCCCTAGTTACGTATAAAGAACGACTGCTCATTATAGTGCACTCTATTCTTAAGGACTTAGGCTAATTTTCTTTAGAGAACGACTGCCCATTGTAGTTTAGTCCTTTTCAAACACTCATACTTATTGTAGAACCATGATTCTAGTTTCCTTTGGAGAACAGTGGTCCATTATAGTGTAGTGCGTTCTCAAGAAGTTAGGCTCATTGTAGAGCCATGGTTGTGGTTTCTTTTTTAGAACGAGTTCCCATTGTAGTTGTAATGTTAGGTTAAATCATGGAGCAACGGATTGCCAGGGTGGTGAAAAGGAAAGCTAAAAAAGACGATGTGGAAAGACACTAAGAAGACGAAGTCAAATGAAGATGACATGACGGTCAAGGGAAGATTAGATCGGATCATGACGGTTACGATTTCCTTATATCACGATTAATATTCATTATATCACAATTAAGTAAAAAAAAATAGTCATGAAGGGGAAAGACCTATAAATACCTCCATATGTACCAAAGCAAGTGCAATTCATATCAATAGACTCATTGTAGCGAGATGGCCCTAATTTTCTTTAAAAAATTGTTTTCCATTGTTATGCAGTTCATTCTAAAGGACATAATCTCAATGTACATACACGGCCCCGATTTCATTTAAAGAAGGGCTCCATTTGTAGTGTATTATGTCCTCAAAGATTTAGGCTCATTAGATAGCCATGTTCCTAGTTTCTTTTAGAGAATGGCTGCCTATTATAGTGCAACATGTCTCAAGAACTTCGACTCATTATAGAGCAATGGCCCCAACTTTTCCTTCTGCTGCATTTACAAGTTCTATTAAAGTTTTTTAGAATAAGACAAGGGGACACCATTTGTATGTGGGAAGCCCTTGACGGGAAAAAACACAAGAAGTTATCATTTCATTAACAATAAAATGGAATATAATTATACATAAATTAAATCATATATAATATCTCCGTAAATGGGTTCTGTTCCATGGCTTTGATAATTCCTTGTCGTCTTCAGTTGCAAGGACGTAATGTCCATTTCTGCAAATCCCTTTGATGATGTATGGTCCTTCCCAGTTAGGTCTCAACTTTCTTTCTTCTGCTTGAAATACTTTTTATAGTACCAGAACTTTCATAGAGTATTCTTACTTGTTAACCATTTTTTGAAAGTAGGATTTCTATTTTTTTGCTTATATCTAGCAAGTCTTATCATTCTTGCCCCCCTTCTTTCTTCAAGGAAATCCAGGCCTTCTTTCATCAACTCAAAGTTCTGGGATTTGTCTAAGTCTGATCTTATATTTGGACTTCTAATTTCAAATGGTATGACCACTTTAGCCCCATATGCTAGTGCAAACGAATTTTTGCCAGTTGGTTCCATGGTTTTAAATCACGGTCGCGGTGTCCGTCACGTCGCAATCACAGTTGTGGAAATCAGGTGTAACGGACATTATGTAGCGGGTCACGGGTGTCACGGCGTAAATTATTCTAGTTCTATGAATTGAAAGAAACTTATTCTTTTTATTTATAATACTTACAATAGCAATTTCATTCATTTTAAGTGAACAATAACAACATTTCACACTATTTGTCATTGTTCTTTTTATTTAAACTAATTTTATGATTAACAAAACTAATTATATTTTCAATATTATTTATTAAAACAACATATACTAATAACTATTATTAGGAAAGGCCCAACTTTATTTATGCCCAAAAAAGCCCAAGACCCGAAAGCCCATTTTGAAAGAAAGCTTCTTATTTTTTTTTGGTTAATATGAAACCCTACTCCATTTCCATCCACTCTGTCGTCGCCCCAATTGTCTCTCTTAGCCTCTCTCAAACTTCTTCAAAGTTGTTACCTCAAAGTTCACCCAGTCATGCACTGCATCACAGCTTCTTCTCCTATACTCTTATTCTCTTATTCTTTGTCCTTTTCCTTCCCTTTTATAGGTTAATCGCAGCTTCTTCTCCTCCACTCTTCGTCTCTTCTTCTCTATCTTTTTCCTTCAATTTTATTGGTTAATGGCTGCTGCAACTAGTAGTAGCTTGCTGTGGCCGTTCCATCACAGTAATAACCGCTACACCAGTGATTTTTCTCAAATTCATTATAACGGACTATAACAGTATCAGTACCCCATTTTGTATTCCCATAATACTGCGGGTAGTTTCTGCACACATTTTCCTTTAGCAGGCTCCAGCTACTTTTGCAAGCTTTTTGGTAGTGCTCGATTTGACATTTCTGCCTAACTGTTTCTTTACAGATAATAGGGTGTGGATAACTAGTTTCTAATCTGGAACCCATCATAAAATATCTTGAGATTAAGGCATTGGGTATCCCATGCCTTCAAACGATGGTCTTCCATAAGAATAATTTCACTTCCTCCTCGCACATCCCGGCAAGTGCTTCTACTTCAATCCACTTTGTAAAATAGTCATTTTTGCAACTAACAAAAACCTTTTCTGCACTGGTTCCATCGAAGCGACCCCACAATGCCCAAACCCGCTACATGAACAACAACGAGCTTGCCACAATTTTAAGGTCTTCTGGTGCCATCCTTAGGACAAGGGAAAAGCATTGGCACTTGTCCCATCTTTGTGCAAGTACCTATCATTTAATATCTTATACATAAGTGACCTTCCCTTAGCGTGACTCATGCAAATGTCTTCATGTACTTTGACAAGCACATACTTGGCCACACTCGGTCTCATGCATATTAGACATGACCCTCCAAATGAGTTGTGATACAAGCTTCCATTAATCAGTGAATACCTCACACTTTGTTGTTGAAGTTTCCTCACCTATAGCTTGTCTACCGGGATATTTTTGTGTTCCAGATATTTGATTATGTCGTCCTATCAATTAGGTTCTATTTATGTTTCAACCTCCACAACAGCTAGTGTTGTTTGTTGTATGTATGCTTGGCTCACTAAGAAGTTCCACAAGGACATTTCTTCTTAATGAGAACTGTAGTGATGATCCCATGGTTGCAAGAACATCTGCGTATCAATTTTCATTCATCGAAATTTGCCTGACTTTATAGGCCTTTAGGAAGCTCAATATTTCTTTCGTCCATTCTAAAAATCCCATCATCTTGGCATCATTTTCTACATATTCTCTTGGGATCATTTACATTGATTCAATCCAATCAATGTAATTCTAATATTAGAATCCGAAAATAATTAGGTGGGCTGATATTACGTTACTGAAAAATTCGCTTCTAACCAATGAAAGCCAACCTACTCCTATCCAACATCCTTTTGGAGATATTGACTACATTTAATAGTACATGGATGATACTGTTAAAACAAATTACCAACCTTTCATATCCAATCCCCAAATTAGGGAGCACAGCCAGACTAGTAACCTTTGAAATTCTTTTTCTAGATCCACTTTTAATAATGATCGAGATCTTTTTTATAACAAGCTAAATATATAAATAAAAGCAAAAAATACAAACAAGGCAAAGCCAAGGATAGAACCAAGGCAAGCCAACAAAATCACCAAAACAAAAACCAACCTCAAGGGGGATTCTCAAACAAATGGGGAGTAAGGTTCCACTTGACCAATAGCCATCTACTGACAGGAGAATCAGGGATGGGAGAATGGTTCCACTATCTATCCCTGATTGGGTTAAAGATAGATCTCAGTCTCTAATCTTACCCTCAAAGATCTTAAAGTTTCTCTCAAGTCATATATTATAAACAAAAGAATTGAAAGTAATTTTAAGAATAAGGCTTCTAAAGTCTTTTATCCTAATGGTGTTAGCCAGCCACTCAATGTTTTGATCCACCTTGAGAAAAGACAGGTGAGCTCACAAGTTTGAGTGATGGAAGTCCACACATTAAAAGAAAAGGAGTAATAGAAAAAGAAGTTATCTCTTCTTTCATTGTGGGAAGCGAAAAACATGCAATCAAGGTTGGCATTAATACCCCAGCTATCCATCTTATATTTGGTAGTGAGCCTATCCCTGAAGCAAGCCAACCAATGAAAATGTGCTTAGGAATGTTGCAGGAGAACCACACAATATCACTCCAAGGAATTGTCATTCCATGCACTTTAAGGATACAATAGGAAAAAGTTGTAGTGAAGTTACCATCTAGAGTTGGATCCCAGAACCATTTATAAGGTCTAGAGGCCAGGGGAGGGGGCATATTAATTGAAGCCTCGTTGATAGCCATCAGAGCAGTTGAGTTGGTGACAGACCAAGATTAGCTACCTCTATCAATGATTCTCTTGACTTTGGTGTTGATATCCTAACCAGTATCCAAGGAGAGATTCCTACAACATGGTTCCAAGAATCACCCCAAAGGGAAGTGCTAAGCCCATCCCCAATCCTAGTAAAGCAATGCTCAGTAAAACAGTTCCTGGCTTTGAGCAATTTTATCCAAACCCAAGAATAGTCATTAGGAACAAGAATAGTGATGAGGGACCGCAACACTATTCCAAGCCACAAGGTCCCAAGACCCCTTATACCATTGGCTGACATACCACTTCCCAAGCCACTTTTGAGCTAGTATGCCTCAAGGAATTACCATACCAAAGGTACTTCCTAATAATAGCTTGAATATCACAAAGGACACTTTTTGGGTGGATAAACAACCTTGCCCAGTAACTTTAAATGGCCAACAACACTGACTGAGTAAGTTGTAGCCTACCTACAAAAGTAAGATGTTTAGCCTCCCAAGCCTTCATTCTAGAAGAGATCATGTCCACTAAAATAGAACAACCATTTTTCCATAGCCTAGTAGAAATGAGGGGCATGCTAAGGTACCTCACAGGAAGCAACCTCACTTGAAACCCCAACAGCTCAATGCATTGTTGTTGGACAAACTTAGACACCTTACAGAAGAAGCGATGGCTTTTAGCATGATTAGGCTTTAGCCTAGACATTGGTTGAAACAACTCCAAGCTATCATTGATACGCTTCAGAGAGTGGATATCAAATTTAGAAAAGATTAAAAGGTCATCTGGAAAATACAGGTTGACAATACTAAGCTATCTGCATCTCCAATGAAATTGGAACCTACGCAAAGTGGAGGCATAAGGTAGCAAGCTAGTCAAAGCTTCATTCACAATGACAAATATAAACGTGGAGATAGGATGAATCTGCCTAAGCTCTCTAGATTCCTTAAAATAACCACATAACTCACCATTTATATTGAGAGAAAAGGAAGTTGTGGTAATGCAGCCCATAATCCATTTGGTGAATTGAGAAAGGGTGCCAACACAGCCAAGAGCTTTCTTAATAAATAGCCAAGACAAACTATCATAAGCTTTCATAAGGTTCACCTTGATATCACACTTAGGAACGTTGTTCCTTCTATGATAATTCCTAGCCAACTCTTAGGAAAGGAAGATATTGTCTGAGATCCTCTTGCCAGGCACTGATGATCTGAGGAAACACGACTTTTACTCTATTGGCATGAATTTTAGAGATACCTTTATATACTAGGTTACACAAGAAATGGGCCTAAAATCATGGACAGTTTGGGGATGATCAACCTTAGGAATAAGAGAAATGGAGGTATGGTTGACTAGTTAGAGGGAACCACCATTAAAGAAAAGCATAGCATTGCTAACATCCTTACCCATCACCTCCAAGCTTTCTTAAAGAAACAGGAGAAAAATCCATAAGGGCCTGGGCCTTGGAATAACAATAGTAGAAAATGGCTTATTGCATATCAGCCTCCGGTACAGGTATGGTAAGCAAGCTAGCCTAGTCAGGGGAATTTTATTAGGATAAGCCCACTAAAGGACCATCCAATCCACACAGGAATCATTGTTACTGGTTCCAAGGAGCTTGGAGTAATTTTGCATAAGGATCTATTTAATTTTATCTTTATCAGCAGAAATACAACCATTATCATCTGTGATTTGCACAATTATGGCCCTAATATTGTTTCTCTTGATCAACTTATGAAAGTATGCAGTGTTATTATCTCCCAGGCTTATCCACCGAGCCTTGGACTTTTGTCTCAAGATACTTTCCTTAGCCTGCCTGAAAGAGAGAAACTATTGAAAATCACTCTTCTCAATAGCCTGGAGGGACTAGTTTTCAAGGTAGGCAAACAAGTTAATATAGGCTTTCTCCAGCTTGATCCTAGCTTCAACAACTGTAGAAGAGATGTTAGGGCAGTGAATTCTATTGAGGTATTTCAAGGCATACTCAGTGGCCTTAAGCTTCCTATGCAGCTTGTACATATGGGAACCATGAGCATTGGCAAACCAAGCAAGTTGAATACACTGCAGAAAATCATTCATGTCAGCCTAAAAATCAAAGAATTTAAAACTGAGAGGAAGTTTTAGGTTGGCAAAGTTGAACTTGATCACAGCAGGGCAGTGGTCTGAAGTGATCTTAAAGAACCAACCTATTGTCAACATACAGAATGATGACAACTTCCTTTAAATCCTTAATCACATCAAGCTTAAAAAATGGATCATAATGATCAGAGTTATTATCCAAGACTTTGATATCCCATCTATAGCTCTTATTGACTTAGGAGCTGACTTAAATTGTATGCAGGAAGGATTTGTCCCTACCAAATACTTTAAGAAGATAAAAGAATCTTTGACTTCTAGTAATGGTACTCGTATGCATATCAATTCTCAAGTCCCCAAAGTTCATATTTGCCAAGACAATATGTGTTTTAAGATATCATTTGTCTTAGTAAAACACATGACATATAAAATTATCTTAGATTTACCATTCATTTTTTGTTGTATCCTTTCAGAAAAGAGCATGATGGAATCATTTCTTACCCTATGGATAAACTTGTCAAATTTAAATTTCTTTCTTTTTCTCATAATGAGAAATTGAAAACTTTGAAACAAAACTCTATCTATAAAACCGTGAAATTAATTTCTTGTAAAATAAAACAATTATGTTTTCTTCAAGAAGAAATAAAATTCAAAAGAATGAAGAGCAACTTCAAAATCCTACTCTTCAAAAATAAATTAAAAATTTTTGAAGAAAAAATTTGTAAAGAATTATTTACTGATTTTCCTAATGCATTATGGCATAGAAAGCATCCTACGGTCAGCCTAGGTCAGGTATCAACTTCAAGTCCCTTAATAATGTTTTAGAATGGATAAGATATCATATCCCCAATAAGAGAGACTTGATCAATAGACTAGGAGATGTTGTATTCTCTAAATTTGACATGAAATCTAGATTTCGATAAATCCAAATAAAAATAAGAATGACAGATACAAAACTGCATTTGTAACTCCATTTAGGCATCATGAATGGAATGGAATGTCATCGAGTAAAAATTTGTTTGGAAAAAATATTTTTAACACCATTTTCCAAAATATTTTTAAATGAAATTTTTTATTTAATAAGTCATCTTACACAATACAACAGTCAAAATTTATTTTTAAATAGTATTGTAATTAACCCAGGATTGGGACCAAGTACTAGAGGTAAACCTAACAATTTTTTAGGCACTTTTGGAGAAATTTTTTGTAACAAGATACTCCCATATCTGAGTTCAGAGGAATCAATCTCGACAATTTTGAAGGAATTAACAATAGGGATGCCAAGACAGGGAAGAGACTCAACATGAGATTTAATATTTTTAATGAAATTGGTATGAACAGGAGTCCATGGTAGGATGTTTTTTCTTATGTCTTTCAAATAGAGGTTTGCAATCAATTCTTCAATTATTATAGAAGTCAGAGATGTAATTAAGAGATCCTAAGAATCATTGTAATTGGCTTTAATCTAGAATTTCATGTGAAAGTAATTCTACAAATTGTATGACACAATCAATTGGTTTTAATAATAAAATGATGGACCTCGAATCCTTAAATCTGATTTTAGACTAAAATAATTTGATTTTACTTGCAAAAATAACCAAACCATTTTTTTATTATTTTGGTAAACAATTCATGATATTTCCATTGTTGATCAATAGATTTAGAAAATATAAGAACATAATCAATGTAAACAATTGAAAAATCGGTAAATTGGTAGAAAATTTTGTTCATTGTATTTTAAAATTCACTGGGAGCATTTTTAAGCACAGATGACATTACATTTAGTTCATAATGGCCAAATGAAGTTACAAATGCAGTTTTATATTTGTCATTATTATTTATTTGAATTTGCCGAAATCCAAATTTCATGTCAAATTTAGAGAATACAACAACATCTCTTAGTCTATTGATCAAGTCTCTCTTGTTAGGGATAGAATATCTTGCCCATTCTAAAACACTATTAAGGGGCTTGTAGTTGATACGTAACCTAGGTTGACCGTGTGATGCTTTCTATGCCAGAATGCATTAGGAATGTCAGCATATAATTCTCTATAAATATTTTCTTCAAAGATTTGAATTTGTTTCTTAGAGTAGGATTTTGAAGCTTTTCTTCAATTCTTTTGAATTTATTTCTTCTTGAAGAAAACATAACTGTTTTTCTTTACAAAAAATTAAATTAGCAGTTTTAGAGATAGAGTTTTGTTTCAAAGTTTTCCATTTCTCATGATGAGAAAAAGAAAGAAATTTAAATTTGACAGGTTTATCCATAAGGTAAGTAATGATTCCATCATACTCTGCTTTTAAAGGATACAATAAAGAAATGAATGACAAGCCCAAGATAATTGTATTTGATTTTTTTTACTAAGACAAATAATGTCTTAAAACACACATTATCTTGGAAAATATGGACTTTGGTGACTTCATAATTGATATGCATACGAATACCATTGGTAGAAGTAAAAAATTATTTTGTCTTCTTGAAGTACTTGGTAGGAACAAATCCTTTCTGCATACAATTTAAATCAGTTCCTGAGTCAATAAGAGCTATAGAGGTGATATCAAAGTCTTGGATAATAACTCTTACCATTATGTACCATTTTTTAATCTTGATGTGATTACGGATTTGAAGGAAGTTGTGATCATTCTATATGTTGAGAATAGGTTCTTCAAGATCATTATCAAGGTGAATAAGGGTTTTACTAGGTTCTCATAGTTTGCTGGACTCATGTTTTTAAATAAATTTTCTATTTTTAAAATATTTAATTCTTTTGTTATTCCTGAGTATGATTCTTTTAATTCATTTATTTCATTCTTAATTTTTTTATTTCCTTTTGAAATTCTTGAAAATTGATTTCCATATCATTTTGTTTGACTTTATTGAATGTTTCAAGAGTTTGAGAAAAGCTTACAGTATTACTATTAGAATTCCTATTTTCTTTCTAAATCTTTCTAATTCTTTCAAGATATTCTTGTCTTAACTCAGGATTGTCAAATCTACTAATTAAATTAAGTAAAAGATTTTCTAGCTCCTCATGTTTTGTCAAAACATTTACAGATTTCTGACAATTGTTATCCTTGCATCCCATAGATATGTCAGGGAATCAATGTCAGAACTTAAGGATTTCAAATTGTTAGAATGAGTGGAATCAAAATCTTCCAAATCTTCATTACTAGTTTCATAGTAATCTATGGTTCTATAATTCTAAACAAATCTTATTTTTCTTCATCGAAATATTTTAATTGGTTTATTTTCTTTTGACTTGATAGGTATTGGAAAAATGACCCTATTGACCACCCTTAAAACATTTGATTTTACTTTTATCAAAAAATAATTTATTGTGTTTTCTTTTAGAATGATTTTAATCCTTAGAGTAATGTTTGTCAAAATTTGTGTTTCTTTTTGTTTGTGAAATTTCTTCCTATAGGTTTTTAAGCACTTCTAGGATTAAAGTCTAGGCGACAAGCTTTCCTATGTTTTATAGATGGAGCGATAGCAGGCAATTCATATCATTCATAGAAATTTGTTAATTCATATTTGGCAGTTTTATTACATTTTTGAATTTGGTTATTAATTTTTATATCAATACACATTTTCAAACCTTCTTTTTGTATTGTTGTGATGATGGTACCATAGGTGAAACTATTATATTCTATGTTTTCTAGGTCATCACTGAGGATAGTCCTAATTTTATGGGCAAACAAATTGGGTAAGCCATTTATAAATTTTTCCTTCCGAAAGGGTTTATTACTATCATCCCTAGTCATAACTCTG
Source organism: Datisca glomerata (assembly GCA_003255025.1). Classification (NCBI taxonomy): domain Eukaryota; kingdom Viridiplantae; phylum Streptophyta; class Magnoliopsida; order Cucurbitales; family Datiscaceae; genus Datisca; species Datisca glomerata. The sequence goes on from QANY01009658.1 coordinate 836,472, forward strand.
GACAAGAAAATATTTTTATACCAATCAAAATCACTTAGGATAAGACATTTAATATTGGTCAATTAAGCATGAATATGTGAAGTAATGTTACTTGGCATACCAATGAAGTTTTCAATTATTGTTTAAAGAGTGTATTGAGAGCATCAAGCATTGTTTCCTAATCATCTCCAAGAATTGAGGAACCTTTGGCGTCAATTTTAATTGTTATTAAAATAGCATTCTTGGATTCTTGGGTGAGATGTTTTTCCCACCAAGAATGAAGCATTCTTATAAATCTTGTGGCTAAGAGCTTTATTACCTCAATATGTGGTAAATTATGGCTGGTGATGTAGCTATTAGCTACCATTGTCATGTGTTGTAACTTATTAAGTACTTTATGTTCTGAAAGGTCATCAATATTTCATTCATACAATTTTTCAGAAGAGACAAAAATTGATTGACTAAAGAAGACTCAAAATTTTGAAAATCTAGAGGAATAGGCCATTTATTCCATTTTCTTTCAAGTTTCTTGATCTCTAGATTTTTAATGTCTCTTCTAAATTGTTAATGATGGAAGATTCATAGGCAAAATCAAACATATGGCTATCACGATCAGATTCATGATTTTGGTTAATCACCTTGACAGAAGAAGATGACTCGACAGGCTTCTTTAGATCTTGAAGAATTTGTTCAATCTTCTTATTGGGGGGACGATTTGAAAGCAGTTTCATCAGAAAGATTATTAAAGGAGTTTGAGTTTCTCCTAAAGTTGGGGAATTGTTAGTCTTGGGCACATGGAGATCATCAACCTTATTTTCAATTTAGTCTTATTATTTTCCAATAGTAATTAAACTTTGATTAGTGTAATTAAGTTGTTGAACAATATTTTTATTGGGGTCACTCTCATTAGAATTTTTTAAAGGATGGGCAGTAACTAAAGAATATTTATGATTAATAACAATTATTCCAGGTGGGACATGACTGCAATAACCTAATAGCATCTTCTTTGACCCATTAGTCTTAGAGATTACTTTAATATTTTTCTCATAAATAGCTTCAATTAAAGCAAGGAAAAATATATCAGTCGTATATGCTTGTAAAATGTCTTCCGTTCAGCAAGGATAATTTTTCTTTAGTCCATATCATAGGTCTCCCTATACTTATTGTGTCTATTATGGTTGGTTGGGTCATTCATGTATTACATTAATCCTTCCCAATCAGGCTCGTATTCATGGCTTAAGGTGCATATAGTAAGAACTAAGAGTTGAGGATTAACAGAAGGTAGGACTCCTTGAAAATCAGTGGCAGTAGGAGATTCAAATCCTTCTGTCTTATTATTAAAGATTGGTTTACTGACCTGGAAATTAGGGGTTATGCTTTTAAGTATTAAATTTTACTTTTTTAAATTTTTTAGTCCTAGCTCTAATTGTTGGATCTTAAGATCTTGATCATTATTAATAGTGGATCTAGAAAAAGAATTTCTAGGAGTACTAGTCTGGTTATGCTCCCTAATTTGGGGATTGGATCTGAAAGTTAGAAATTTATTTTAACAGTACAATCCATATATTGCTAAATGTAATCAATATCTCCAAGAGGATGTTTGATATGAGTAGGTTGACTTTCATTAGCTAGAAGCCAGTCTGTCAATAAAGTAATATCAGTCCACCAAATAGTTTTGGAGATTCTAATATTAGCATTACTTTGATTGGATTGAATAAAAAAACATTGATTATTAGGACTTCTATTGATAGCTTGAAATTCACATTGGTTTTGATGACTTTATAATTAATTCTTAAAATCAAAACTAAAGGCTGGACTCCTTCAAGAACATAAAACAACTAGTCTTTATAGTCAAGGTTAAGGCTTTTAAAATATGAGGATAAAGTAAACTAATGGAAAATTAGGAAAGCAATCCAAATGAATCGGACTATTCCAAAGAGAAGATTGAGTTAATCCTAAAATTAGTGAATATAGCATCACATAAGGCTAACAAAACAGAGGTATTTAAGCATTTTCTTGTGAGCGCTTTTACTCCAATTTGGACTAAATCAAAGTGAAGGAAAGTATATCCTTCTTCAATGTGATGTTTAATAGCATTTGAAAAAAGTAATTGACAAGTTTCATGCTCCTTTCCTATATAGCATATTTTTTCAACTTTCATGCTCCTTTCCACAGTGGCTCTGATACAGTATGGGGTGGAATAGTGATTAATTGAAAGACAAGAAAATAATTAGAGATTAATTTCTAATGTGGACTTTCCTTTCTTCAAGGCAACCACAGAGCATACTTATCAGTAGTAGTTAAATAATTTGAAGACAACACATAAAACTAAGAAGTCAAGTATTCATCTAAGAATAAAAAATTTAAAAACTTACAAGATAGGAAATATCAAAATATTTGTAACAGTTAACTAGTTATCCTGCTCACTAATTAATGTTATAAGAATTAAGTATTACAAAGGAGGAGAAAGAGGGAGAATAGAGCTTTGTTTTTCAAAACAAGTTTTTCTCTAAAAGTGAGTAATGAGTGAAAACCAAGTTTTGGACTACAAATGGGAGAAGGCATTCTATTTATAGGCAAAGAGAACAGAGTTAACCGAGAACCAATCACTAACTTGCTCTATTCTTTCCTACTAAAATAAAAGACATTTTACATTGCACTATATTTTCTTGATGTCTTGATAATGACTCTTGCTTTTATTGTTGGAGTTTCAACATTTTGCCAAAAGTGAATTTCTTTAGTTTTGCTTATTCATCCATTGTTTAAGTTTTGGCAATTTTGCCAAAAGTAAATTCCTTTTCTTTTTTTCTTTTTATTTGCTTATTTATTCATCATCACTTAGATGGATATCTTCAAATGGATCTTGGGAATCTTAGAATGTGTCATGAGCCCATTGGGTAGGGCACGACCACGTCCCATTTGGGAAAGATGAGGGGATAAAGTCCAAGCTCAATGAACCTGAATGTAAGGTGTCTCAACTAGTAAATGTATTTAAATTTATGAAAATGATGCAAACATAAAATCCTTCATTCAAACAATTCTCTGGCAGTTATATGGTATTGATGTCCAAGAAATACATGTTTTACATAATTATTAATTATGTTTATTCCAACTCTAATATTAATTTTATTAATTTGTATGTCTTAATAAGATTTTGGAACTGCCCCAACTTCGTGATCGTTCGTTCCATGATGATTGAGGATATTACTTTTGCTTTAATGTCTGAATTAATATTACTTTTGTTTTTGTGTTTGCTTAAATGTTTGAATTAAATTATGTTATAACATTGAATTGATTCTTAGTTTACATTGGATATAACATGGAATGAGTTTAGATAATTATATTTTGGAATTATTTTCTGCTTAAGAGTTTAATTTTATAAAAATTAATAGATTCAAGATCTACCACTTATAATGTTTTCTGAAATATTATGGGATGCTTGAAAAACAAACAAGAGGTTGTGCAAATTTTAAAATAATTGCAGCAATTTTCTAAACAAGAACTGCCCTAAAAAGATTTTTCGCAGTTGTAACCGCCGGAATTTGTTAACAAAACCGCCGGTAAAAACACATGAAAAAACTTTTATATCTTTGTTGGCGGTTCTGAACCGCCAGTAATGGTTAGACAAAACTACCGGTAACATTTTACAATACCGGTGGATGTCAAAATAGCCGCAAAATAGTTTGCGACGGTGGTTCATTAACTTCGGATGTTTTATGTCTGTAGCTAAAATCGCCGCTGTAGCCCTAAAAAACCATCGCAATGGGTCATTTTTTCTATAGTGGGAGATGGCACCAAGTAGAAAAAAGGAAACAAAAGGATGAGGCAAAGGAGAATCGGGGAAGTATACACAAGCATGCATTTTCTTTCTTTTCCCCTCCAAAATCAACAACCCCTTTCTTTCATTCTTGCATAAAGCTGACTCTAACCCCTCCTTCCTAAAGTATCTCTCTCTTTGTTTAATAGTTGTAAGTAACATCTTTTTAGGGTTAAGCAAGTGGGTCTAACTTATCCCAGAGTGAGAGTAGAGAAGGGAGAGAGAGATGAACCTAAAACCTTGTCGTAGAGTAAATTGATTCAGAGTAAATCTATTCAGAGCAAAATATTTATCCATCCATACCAGTGTATTACAAATAGTGAAAGTAAGAACAATTGAATCAAAAGACAATGACTATCTTCGGCATCTTTTTATTACTTTCCTTGACAAAAGTGAGAGATTTCTCATGGGATGACAATAGGTTTCTTCGCATAGGATTACAATGGGTTTCTTCGCATGGGATTACAATGGATTTCTTTGCGCATGATTACAATGGGTTTGCAATTTGTAGTGGTACTTAAACTTTAGCGGGAAAGTTTTTCCTCTAGATATGGAACCATTGTTTGAATGTTTGTGGTGCCGGCTTCATATCTAGATAGATTAGCATCTAATGAATGCTTTTGCTTTGATGTTGCACTTGTTGGCCTTTAGAGTTGTTAAGGGAGGAAACACATTGAGTTGCTAGATGGCAAGAAAAATGTGATAAAACATGGCTTGGAAATGAAACTTTGGTTTGGACGTGAAGGTATAGCTTGAATATAGAGGATCTATATATGGGTCTTTAGTTGATGGGAATAAGAAGATGGGTTTATGTAGGTTCTTGGGGCTTGATTTTAACACAAATCTTTTTACAACAGCCTCCTTATAAGCGTGGCGTGACTTTGTCACGCTACATTTTCATTGCATGGCGTGATTGCTTGTAGCATGGCATGGTTGAGCTTGACATTTTGTCGGTACTAGCAAATATCATTGAGTTTTCTTTTTGTTATTATTTGATTGCCATTTTGACAGTTCTTTATGCCTTTGAACCCTCAAGAACTTTTCATGTATGTTTTTCTGTTGGTAGATGACCATAGATTTCTATTTCACTGAAGGTTCGGATGACGTCTCTTTGTGGTTATGAAATATTTTCCTTGATATCAAAGCATTATTTCATGATAGTTTTAAAAATAGAAAATTCTTCAATGTCAGGGTTGTTTTCCCGACGTTGATGCTATAAGGTTCAACGATTGTGTTTAGATGTTCAATTAATGTGTTTCTCAGATTCAACAAATCGGGATTTAACAAGATTTTTAAGGTTCGATGAATGTATTGAAATGTGCAACAAATTGGATTTAGGACTCAACAAAAACCCTCAATATCATACCACAAAAAGTGCCCTATCATTGAAGGTTGACCCTTCAAAAAAAATAGAGAAATGGATTACTTCATCACATTAGGTGGAGTAGAAGAAAAACATCATGTGTATTGTAGGCTATTCATATTAATGTCATGTATCGTACTCATCTACCTTAAGTCTTAGATACCAACAGATACCTCGCGGAGTTCTTATTAATTTCACATCCACATTATCTTCTTTTTTATTTTCTTCTCTTAATACCATTGTCATTATACATTTTCTTTACTTATTTGGACTGGGTTAGATTATCGTCATCACATGATGTAGTAAGAAGTAAGATGATGTTTGGGGGAAATTGTGTGGTAAGAAGTTGGTATGTATTGTGGATACCTCAAATGTATGTGAGATATCTTAAATATGTATTGAGTTTATCTCAAATTTATGTTGAATATTGAGGGTACATCAAATGTGTGCTAAACATTAATTGTACGACACATTGAGGGTACTTCAAATTGTTGTAGGTATCTCACTATTCAACATATTTGAGGCACCCTCAATATATTTTTGAGGTATCTCACACACATTAGAGATACCCATCATAGCATAGAAGCTCCCTTGGTTCAAATTAGTGAATGTAGTAAAAGGAAAATTGGTGCAACGTGCTTGCCATGGGGGATTGAAACAGATATTTTGAAAAATAAATTTGGAGTAGCCACTAATCATTTTAGGACATGATCGATCACCTAATTTAGACAAACATTTTTTGTCTGCGAAACTCAGGGTTGGTTCAAGAGTCATTTGTGCGTAGAAAATGCATTAGCACCGTACAACACTCTATATAACGGTTATTGAAATTCTATCAATTGCCAATATTTTGAAAATGGTCTTTAAAGGAATTTGGAAAATTTATTTTTCAAATGTCTTCACTTAGTCCAATCTTGTGCCAAAATTGAAATAATTATATGATAATAAATGGGTGGTACTAAGACCATTGAAAATGTTGAAAATTTATTATTTTGTAAAAATATTGAAATTATTTTCAGTATCCTAAAAATAATTGATCACCTCAGTTATTCAGAAAATTAGTATTATGAAAGTCCCAAAGTCCATTGTTGTATTTTTTTAAATTAATAAATACATTATCATTTAACGTTCATTGATGTCATACTCTTACTCTCTCTCTCATTTCTTTTATTTCACCCAACAATCTAACCCAGAATAAGGAATGATGATTTTGAAAGTAAAAATATAAGCAATCTCATTTGTATCTACGACAATCTCATTCTTAGTGATGAGATATATGAAAGTGAAGATACTATTTTATTTAGTGAATGTAGGCACTACAAAAGTGAAATAATTCTTAACTAATGTAATGTTTTTTTAAATTTAAACTTGGTTGGAAATGATGGAGAGGTATTCCTTTTGTTATCTCAAACACTTATATCCCTTGCAAGCCCAATAAAGTCAAAATGAGTCTTTGTTTCATGATACCCGGTCAATAATCTCACCCGACATTAGGACAATTTATACAAAATAGATTTTTTTCGCCAAAGTTGAAAAAATATATGGCCAATGCAAAAAAGAAAGAAAATCTAAGGCGACTGAGCCATGTGATATCTTTAAGAGTGTCCCGAGATACTAGGGCTAAATTGGTTCAAAAATTTTAAAGGCATCCCCCAAACTGTGAAAATTGTAAAAAAAGTCCTTATGGAACTTTTATACCATTTTAGTTTTCCAAGACAAAATTTCAAAGCCCACAGTGGGGGAAGTATTCGTTTGGTAAAATATTCAACAATGATCATTGGCTTGGACATACCATCTTCACGTGATTTTTGAGCCTTTTATATCATTTCATTTTGATAGTCTATAAATCCTAAACTACATTAAAGTCTAAATGAAAGTCTTCTCTAGACAAAAAAGATCTATCTATAATAAGAGTGTGGCTTTAAATAACTTACTGTCTCAATATATGTATGTCATGAACAAGACACTACCTTTCAAAAAAAAGAACAAAAAAAGAAAGAAAGAATGATCACTCTGAGTGTAGGGAAGCGGACTTAGTTGAAATATTTTTAGTTCTCAAAAGAGTCGTTTAAAATATTAGAAAACATCTTATTTAACAATTTATTTTCTCATAATCTCCTCAAATATTTATTAATCACAATTTCTTGATCAATAAAAAGTCTTTCGATCACAATATCCATTTTATCATTCTTACTTTCTTCATGTCTTTCCTTCACCACATTCAGAGCATGTAAATTACCTTTCAAATTGCTCTTAAAATAAGTTAGAACCATGATTTTTTGGTAAAAAAAATAAAAAAGAAAAAGGAAAAGAAAAATTACAGCTTGAAGGCGAGAAAATCTGAAAGGGCGCAAAAAAAGTAGGATTGTAGCTACAAGCCAACAATGCACAATGAAAACCCTAAAAGGGCGTTGTGACATTTTGCAAGATGGATCAAGATAAAATTCCTTTTTCTCATTTGTCTCTATCGTGTAAATAAAGTTGAAATTTTAGAGCATGATCTAGCAAAAATAAGAAGAGTTGTAGTAATGTTGAGAATCTAAAAATCGCACCATAGGCAAGAGGGTAGGATTGTAGTTACAAGGAAGTATGCCCAAAGTGAAACTCAAAAGAACGGTATTGATTGTTTTACACAATTGGATGTGTAAGAAAGAAGAAGAAAAATCATTTGTTTGTCTTTGCCTTTTATAAAAAACTGAATATTGGGGCATGACCAGTACAAAAAAATGCACCATTTTCTCAATAATATGCTAGATATCTCATTGTCAACCCATGATTTTAGGCCAAAGAGATTGTCTTGAAGGATGGTGGAGATAACCACAATGACTTATTTTCAAAAAAATCACATCATAAGATTTTCTTAAAATATTCAGTCATGCATAATATGCACATAGTCAACTTATTACATTTGCATTTATAGTCATGAATCACATTCCATATTCATGCATTACATTACTTGCTTTGATACAGTTCAACTGCATAAATCATTTAAGAATATACATTTAAGGTCTAGGAGACTCACTACAATAGTTAAATCCTGCATTGATCCAACTCTTGCTAACATATGAATTTTGCATAAATAAGGTCGAACATTTTTTTAATCTCTTCAGTTAAATTGAACCTGAATCGAGTCATGGTCAAAGCCTGTCTCTATGCACTTCGTTTCATTTTAAATATTTTTTGTTAAATTAAATCTGAATTGAGTTAAGTTCGAAGCCCTTATATATCTACATTCGTTTAATGTCAAACATCTTTGATTAAATCAAACCTAAATTGAGTTGAGGTCAAAGTCCGTATCTGTCCAGGTTCATTTCATTTCAAATATCTTCGGTTAAATCAAACCTGCATTAATTTGTGGTCAAAACCTGTGTATATCCAGGTCTATTTCATTTCAACTATCATAAATGAAATTGAACTTGAATTGAGTCAAGGTCGAATTCTGTCTCTGTCCAGGTCCGTTTCCATTTTAAAAAAAGTTGTTTGGTTAAATCAAACTCAAGTTAAGTTGAGATCAAAATCTATGTCTATCCAGGTCTGCTTCATTTCAAATATCTTAGGTTAAACTGAACCCAAATTGAGTCAAGGTTAAACCCTATATATATCCAGGTATGTTACATTTCAAATATCTTCAGTTAAATTGAACTCAAACTGAGTCGAGGTCGAAGCCTATGTCTATTAAGGTCCGCTTCCATCTCAAATATCTTTGGTTAAATTGAACCCGAATTAAGTCGACGTCAAAGCCCGTGTCTATCCAGCTTAGTTTCATTTCATGTATCTTCGATTAAATCGAATCCAAATTGAGTTGAGTTCAAGGACTGTATCTATCCGGGTCTGTTTCCAATCCAAATACCTTCGGTTAAATTGAACGAGAATTGAGTCGTGGTCGAAGCATGTGTCTTCTATCTATGCCCGTTTTATTTCAATATCTTTGATAGAGTCAAACTAGAACTGACTCGAGGTCAAAGCCTTTGTCTACCTATGCCCCTTTCATTTCAAATATATCAAGTTAAATAGAATTAGAATCCAGTCGAGATTGAAGTCTGTGTTTATCCAAGTCTGTTTTATTTCAATATCTTCAGCTAAATCAAACAAGATTTGACTCAAGGTCGAAGCCTTTATCTATTTATGTTCATTTCATTTCAATTATCTCTAGTTAAATCACATCTAAATTAAGTCAAGATCGAAGCATGTGTTTATTCAGGTATGGACTCATTTTAATTCTATCTGGTTAAATTGAACTCCAATTGAATTGATATCGAAGCCTGTGACTATCCAGTTTCGTTTCATTTTAAATGTCTTTGGTTAAATCAAAATCGATTTGAGATGAGGTCGAAACCTGTGTCTTTTTATATCTGTTTTCATTTCAAATCATTATGTTTAATTCAAACCTGACATGCGTCGAGGTCGAAACCGCGTCTATCCAGGTCTATATCTCTCGAATCAGTCAAGGACTCTATGCCACTTATCTAGGTAGTCATTTTCCATGCAGAACAATTTGCTTGTCTACACCTCTGTACACCTCCTAAGTTTAAGAGAATGAACAAATGGGGACAACTGTAGATACCGTGTTATGTCCGGCTTAGTATCTTTCATACCCATTTTATATTTTTAGCCAAATGATAGATCCTAGAAACTACCCAAAACTAAAAAACAATAAATTTCAAATTAACCAAAAAAATAAAAATTAAATTTATCAAAATAAATAAATAAATATAGTTTAAAAAATTAAAAAGTATCTCGAATTTAAAGTTATGTAGATGTCATAAGGAAGGATCTCGAATTTAAAGTGGGTGATCATGTGTTTCTAAAGGTTGCCCCAATGAAGGGAGTTATGCATTTTGGTCGCGAGGGGAAGCTGAGCCCCAGGTTTATTGGCCCTTTTGAGATTTTGGATCGTATCGGTCCTTTGGCCTACCACCAGCTCTTTCAGGTGTTCATAATGTGTTTCACGTCTCGATGCTTCGCAAGTACGTGCTTGATCCAACGCATGTTATCGATTTTCAACCTTTGCAAGTTTGTGATGATCTTACTTATGAGGAGAAGCCAGTCAAAATTCTAGAGCGCATGAATCAGACTCTTCGTAGCAGATCGGTTCAGTTAGTCAAGGTTCTCTAGAGAAATCATCGAGTCGAGGAAGCAACATGGGAACGAGAAGCGGAGATACGTGTCAAGTATCCAGAGTTATTTCAATAAGGTAAATTCCTTTCGAGGAAGAAAGTTCTTAAGGAGGGGAGAATATAATACCCTCAAGCATTATAAGGGGTAGATTTGTAATTCGAGAAATTGTAGGCACTACAACATAATTCATATTCTATCAGGTTAAAAACACTGTAAAATCATACTGATAGCGTTTTGGTAAATGTTAGTTATGTGGACTACAAAAAGACCTGCATTTTTTACAAGCGTTTCTAGATTCAGCTATATTTGGAAAAGCTATTATAGCGTTGTAGGCCTGTTATTAATGTGTTTATGATAACATTTTCTACCCCATCGCTACATATTACCGATGCCTGCCAAAGGACGAATGGACTGAAGCTCCACCTCACAAATTGTATGTGGTTTTTCTCTAGAAACTCAGAAGGTTCCGTCAGAAAGAGTTTGACCTTTTAAAGTTTCGATTTGAGTTCCTGATTGAAGAAGACCAGAATTTTTAATACACGTAGATCTTTTTCGGGGCATCAAATCCCTTTAACCTAGGGTCGACCATAATGGAAGCGGCTAATTTGCAATAGACCCATGGGTGAGTTCATGGGAATTATGGGGTCTTGGAATAAGTGGGCTCGATTCCCATTGCCCCAATGTGATGAATTCGGTCATCTAGACCAGCTTGAAGAGAGAATCAAATGAAAAGACAACTCTACTTGCTTCGACCCTTACAAACACATCCATAGACCAACATATTTATATATTTGATAGCATATTCGTTCCTTTATAAGAGAAAAGTAAATCGCCTGCTATTAATGAGTTTAGGATAGCATTTTTTCTCCTATTAAAATCTCTATTATGGCATTTTACGACCCCTATAAATACATTCATAGTCTAATATATTTATATATTTGGTAGCATTTTCTTTCTTTTATAATAAAAAAGTAAATAATTGAGATTAAATGTCGATATTAATAAACCATAGAAGATAAACATAAAATAAATTTCTAAATAACATTATCATACAATTCCTCAAATTTGTACATGTCATTCATTATCTACTAGAAATACATTTTAAATCTTAACATGTCTTTCCATGTTAAAAAAAACATCATAAATACAAACAAACCAATTAGTCGATCAAAGCAGCACGTAAAATTTGAATTAAGAAGCTGTATCCTATATGTATATGAGATTTCCTTTCATCCTTGAAAAAAATTATTGTTGATATATGCAAACAAAATTTAAATTTTGTAGAACAAAAATTATATATATATA
>QANY01009658.1:848189-914644 GCA_003255025.1 Datisca glomerata
ATATATATATATATGTTTACAAAACAAATAGAAAGAATGTTTTTCCATTCTTTTACATAAAGTAATTACTAAACAAAAAAATTATACAATACTACTTGGTGATATTTTCTTTCCAAGTGGTGAAATCTCCACCGTGTCAAAAGCGAGGACTGAGGGGCCAACTACATTCTGGCTACCGCACCGAAGAATTTCTCGTGAACTAGACATCAACCTAAGTGGATTGTACAATCAAAAGTTAATTAACCTCATTAATAAGTTATTTTTCTTTTTCTTTTTGGTACAAAAAATGGGTGGGTTAATGGGCCGACCTCATACGACAATGAACAATATTACACTCAGCATCCCTCAACGTATGCACCTTATTGCACCTATATATATCTTATTTGAGGCTAAGGAACATTCGAACGAATTCCAGGACGTATACATATTATCTTTACAAAACAATTGGCAGTGCACTCCAACCTTGGCCAAGGTCAACGAAGAGCGAATGGGTAAATAACCATATGAGCCCACCTCAAGGGCTAAAATTTTTCTTTGGTCAAGGTAGTTACGTATTCTACTGGGAATAAAGATATTACGACTTGAACTCATGATCTCATATTATATGGGTATGAGACTTAACAATTTTGTCAGGGGTCAAAGTGTAATTTTTTACAAGGATGTAGTTGGATTTAGGATTTGATTGATCATCCACATCAAAGATACTAAAAACACAGTTGTAGATGGTATTGTTGTTTCATGATTTTGGAAACCAGTTGCAGATAGAAAACTAAGTGTCGGCAGCACATACAAAGTTATCCTTAAACCTAAAAATAAGATAAGTTGGGAAAGATTGATATGCTTCGCAGCCGGATAGACCATCATATGCTCCACCACCGGATGGACCTTCCTCATGCTTCGTCACTGGAAGAACCTTCTTCATGCTCCGCCGTCGAACATACCCTCATTCTCTGGTGTCAGACGGACCATCCTCATGCTCCAATCTCAGACAGACCATAAGACCAAATCACACAGTTCCTTCCATCCTCACAAAACCATTTCAAAATGTATTCTCGGACTGCCAATGACATGGTGCCACACGGCATGCCATGATAAAAGTTTCTACTTAACTCCAGAAGGAGGAATGGAAAAGTTGAGCTCCCAAAAGGGAAGGAACTGACCTAACCAGGTCGGCCTTCAAAGGAGCTCGGGAATCATCAGCCAATGTGAACTAGGGGGCTTCGAGGGGTGAGTCTGACGCAGGAGCTCGACTAGCCATGTATTAGGCATCATCAGTATTCGTTGAAAGTAGTGCTCTACGTGGCGCTCCCCTATTTGTGACAAGCACCAATCGACTTCAAATCACCATGATGAAGCGTCGAGTCAGCCACCAAACGGTAGCATCCACCACATCCAATAGGACTAAAGGTAAATATACATTTAATCCACGTTAGCTCGGGGGATAAAGGCGTTTAATGGTCCAACAGAACAGCAAAAAAAGATGGTCCAACTCACCCTAGAGCAGATAGAGAAACTCACAAAGTTTTTGCTACACGGTGATGCCTTTCGGACTAAAAACGCAAAGGTCAACCTATCAAAGGCTGGTGAACAAGGTGTTCCCTGAGTAAATATTGAGGAACGTGGAAGTGCATGTGGATGACATACATGTCAAAAGAAAATGGTATATGGACCACATTGCAGACCTCACTGAAACATTCAACACTTTGAGGAAGTACATGATAAGGTTGAACACTTCAAAGTGCTCATTCGTCGTTGGCTTAGGGAAATTTCTACGCTTTTGGCCAACCAACGAGGGATCAGAACGAACTTCAGGATTGGACACAGTATAAAAGATCTTTTAGAAGTACATATTCCACTAGGGGGACGATTGGGGCCTAGACATAAAGGTCTTTATGACACAATCAATAATTCGATTCATTTTCAATTAGGCCTTGCTCTAGCCTCTTTAGGGGTTATTAATTCCTTGGTAGCTCAACACATGTACTCTTTACCTGCTTATGCATTCATAGCACAAGACTTTACTACTCAAGCTGCGTTATATACTCATCACCAATACATAGCAGGATTCATTATGACAGGAGCTTTTGCTCATGGAGCTATATTTTTTATTAGAGATTACAATCTAAATGGACCCCCCGAGAAGAGTTAAGGAAGTCCAATGTCTCATGGGATGAGTTTCAGCCCTCAACTGCTTCATCTCCCCAACCACGAATAAATGCCTTCCTTTCTTCAAGACGCTGAGGGAGAACACTTCCTTTGAATGGACAGAGGAAGCCAAGAAGCTTTCTTAGCTCTGAAAAACTACATGAGCTCCCAACCACTGCTCTCCAAACCCATGTCTGGAGAGGTGTTATCCCTATACCTGGCGGTCTTAGAAATGGGCGTCAGCGCCACCCTGATCCGAATCGGAGATGACTTCATCCAGAAACCAATTTACTATATTAGCAAGGCCTTGGTGGGGGCGGAGAAACATTACCCAAAGCTGGAAAAGATGGCTCTTGACCTGGTCATGACCGCACGGAAACTTACTTCAACGCCCACTTCATTCAAATTCTTATGAATTCTCTGCTCCGGCAGGTCCTCTAAAAATCTGAGACCTCGAGAAGCATCAACAAGTAGGCCATTGAGCTTAGTGAGTTTGACCTTCGGTTAGTTCCATGAATCACCATCAATGGGAAGGTGGTGGGGGATTTCATAGCGGATATGACGATGGGTCGTGAAGAAGAGACAGAGGCTAGCAGAGCTCTGAGGACCTTATATGTGGATGATGTTGGAATTATGTTCATAAAGTAGAGTGTAATGAGTAAAAAAATTATTTCTTTGACATTTATGAATTATTGAATTTTATGAACAAACTGAAAGTTTCCTTTAATAAAAGTGTGCTTATAATTTACTTAAGTCTTACAACTATTATCAACGTAAGAGAAGTAAAGACTGATCGATTTTTGAAACAAACTCTTCTGAGATAATTTAGAATATTATTTGCATTCTTAGGATCGATTGGCAATTGAATCCAATTAGGACTGTTAGGTTGAATCAAAGGATGCCGGTCTCGGGGCATGAGAGTGGAGACTCTAACGATTGACCTAAACATGTTATGGAATATGTTCAATAGACTAGTAATCAATTAGTTTAGAGTAAAGTCATTTATCTAGCTCTAAACTTAATTGTCACATCTTAAGGGTATTTTCAGAATTACCTTAATCTTGAGGTGAATATGAAACTTGACTTGGTTACTTGCGATCTTTGATACGCCAAAAGAGTGATTTCAAATTTTTAGACAATACCTCAACTGTTGGGACCATGATTCAACTATGTTGGAGTTGCGTGATTCACATATATTGAATTCGCGGTAAGACTACAAAAGCAACAATGTCATCTTATAATTTATTGATGAATGTGTGAATAAATAAACCGGGTCTGGTACTCAATAACATGAGTCATTGAATAAGACATGGTGATTTGTATGAGACACTTCACCGATATGTCTTTCTTATTCACAGTCAATAAATAAGTTAAAGAAATAATAAATAGAGGAGTAAAATGGTAATTTTACATCACACTTTTGTTACTGATATTCACGAAGGGTAATATCGTTAAATAGTCTGTGGTACATGAGATATAAATGTTTATTTGCACCGATGGAAAATGTAGCGCGTACGAATCGAGAGTTTATTTGGCATCAGACCTATAGTGGAGTCGTACGATATCGAGATTAAATAAGTTGAGAATTTATGGAGATAAATTAGCTGTGTAATGTCCCGATTCCCGAGGGCTAAACATGCTTGAAATTTCACAATTCAACAATTTCTAATTCAATTAAAACCCTCATTTAAGAAAATCTCCAAATTGAAAACCCTATGGTTGCCCTAATTTTAACGTTAAATAGAGGAATCATAAAATTATTTTAAAAGAATATTAACTCATTAAACTGAAATAAATGATTCATTAAACTGATAATAAAATGAAGCATGAAAATCCATCAGACATTAAAGATTAAACATGAATATTCATAAATTTCTGAGCCGCTTTATTTCATTTGATTACTCATACTTATTCAAAAGCGTTGTTATTTTTAGGATCTGGGTCAATTATTCATTCAATGGAATCGGTTGTTGGATATTCTCCAGATAAAAGTCAGAATATTATTGTAAATAATCAAATGATTTTGTTGATATATTCGAGTAATTAAATGTTTTACAATTAGTAAGTTGGATTTATTGTCATAACCTACATTTTCCAACAGAATAGATCTATTTAAAAAATTGTCAAACGAGAATTTTAGGAAAAAGATCTTTTGGATCTCTTTCCTTTTTTAAAATTCCCTAATATCGTAATTTTTTTATTTTTCTATTACTCTCAAGATCGTATATATCTTCCTTATTTATACCTTATTTGTATATTATGAGAAAGGGAATCTTATGATATGTTGGGAATCTCTTATGATAATCATCCACGCCTGAAGCGTATCTTAATGCCTGAAAGTTGGGTAGGATGGCCCTTACGTAATGATTATATTGCCCCCAATTTTTATGAAATACAAGATGCTCATTGAATAACCTAATCTTCACTTCTACAACTTCGGATATTCAAATAAATTTGTATGATCCCTTATAGATCAAACATAGTAATTGAAGCCTCATGGTGAATCCATTTTTATTCTTTCTCTTTTCTAACTTATTCTAATTCTAAAAAAAAGGGGAGGGGGATTAGTCACAGATATTTGATTGTATCATCAGAAACGAATTCACCACCTTAAGGCTGATCGGTGATTACTAGCAATTCTGGCTTCATGTAGGTGAGTTGCAGCCTACAATTCAAACTGAGGACGGGTTTTTGGAGTTAGCTCACCCTCGCAGGATCACGACCCTTTGTCCCGGTCATTGTAGCACGTGTGTCGCCCAGGGCATAAGGGGCATGATTTTGGATAAAAAATACTCATTCTCTTCATAAAAAATAGGAGGTAGAACCAATAAATATTTCTTTTTCGATTCATCCCTGGAGTTGAATACCTCATTAAATAATAGTTTTTGATCCAATCCGTAGGAATCAATAGAAAAGACAAAACCCTTATGATACACCAGATCTGGCTCAGTTATTGATAGAGTGAATAGATCTGTCATTTCTTGAAATCTCTCTTCTGATTTAAAATCGTGGTGTAACGTGTATCCCCAATGCGAAGAACCTTACCAAGGCTTGACATGCCCCGCGAATCCTCTTGAAAGAGAAGGGTGCCTTCGAGAACGCAGACACAAGTGGTGCATGGTTGTCGTCAGCTCGTGCCGTAAGGTGTTTGGTTAAGTCCCGTAACAAGCGCAACCCTCGTGTTTAGTTGCCACCATTGAGGTTGGAACCCTGAGCAGACTGTCAATGATAAGTCGGAGGAAGGTGAGGATGACGTCAAGTCATCATGCCCCTTTATGCCCTGGGTGACACACGTGCTACAATGGCCGGGACAAAGGGTCGTGATCCCACGAGGGTGAGCTAACTCCAAAAACCCATTGTGAAAGAATTTTTGGGCCTATAAAAAGCTGGATTTGTGCTTGTGGAAATTATCGAGTAATTAGAGATAAAAAAGAAGATTCAAAATTTTGAGCAATGCGGAGTCAAATTTGTTGATTCTCGGATACGAAGATATCAAATGGGATATATCATACAAGTAATGTACCTACCACAACTGCATCCGACTGCTCAGCTTCCTAGCGAGTTAATGCGAAAACTTCCCTTTAGCTCTACCACCTGCAACATTACTAGGTTGTTCTTGAGCAAGCAGAGTGCACTGTCTAAGGTATTGCCCAATTTTCCCACACTTCAAACAAGCATTGTTCACCTTAAAGCACTGACCGTCATGGTACTTGTTACGTGTAGCACATAAGGAATTTGATTTGATCATATGCTTTTTTGCATTGCGGGGACTTGGATGAGAATCCTATGATTTTCTATTTCCATGAAATGATTGCTCTGACCGTGGTGGTGCACGCTGAGTAAGATTCTGTTCCATCAACAAAGATGGCATCAACCACCGCTGCGTAGGTGGTATACTTATGGAGCGACACTGATCCCTTAATCTCTAGACGCAGTCCTCTTTCAAAAGTTCATGCCTTCTTTATCTCGCTATCCATATAGTGCGTGGTGTACCGAGATAATTCTTCAATCTTGCGCTCGTATTCAGTTACACTCATAGCTCCTTGCACAAGTCTGAGGAATGCGGCCTCCTTCTCTGTCTTGACCGTGATCGGAAAATATTTCTCAAAGAAGAGTTCCTTGAAATGATCTCATGTAACTGGATTACGGATGATGTCATGAGCTCTCCGTATGAGCTCTCACCATTTATGAGCTTCCCGCGTCAGCATAAATGTTGCATAAACAACCTTTTGAATCTTAGAACATGGCATAAAATGGAAGATCTGCTCAAGTCTTGCAATCCATTCGCCAGCTAGCAGTGGGTCGGACGAGTGACCATCAAATTTAGGTGGTTTCAGCCTCCCGAATGTCTGGATCAACTGTTGCATATTAACCTCCATCGTCTGTTACAGTTGTTGTTGCTGAGCTGGGCAAGCTGTAGCTGTCTTCCTCAACAACTTCAAAAATTCTTGAAACATATCCATCTAGCAACTGGAGGGTTAGGAGTAGGATCAACTGGTGCATGATTGTTGTTGTTCCTCGTAGGGGGCGCCATCACACTGCTACCCATAAACCAAAGACTTACCAAGAGTCTAATTGTATCACACAAATATAACATAAAAAAAATTCAGACTTGCCATAATGAAATAAAACACATCATACTCAATCAATAATTAAAACCCATATAACAAGCGAACCTGACTTGTAAGATGACGGAGGAACAGAGTGAATGACATGACATATCTTTCACTTAGAAAAGTCTACAAAATCTAAAACTATGGCTCTGGTACCAAACTGTAACGCCCCGATTCCTGAGGGTTAAACATGCTTGAAATTTCACAATTCAAAAATTCTCAATTCAATTAAGACCCTGATTTGAGAAAATCCCCAAATTGAAACCCTAATTTTTCCCTAATTTTAACGTTAAATAGCGGAAGCATAAAATTAATTTAAAAGAATATTAACTCATTAAACTAAAATAAATGATTCATTAAATTGTAATAAAGTGAAACACGAAAATCCATAAGACATGAAAGATTAAACATGAATATTCATAAATTTCTGAAATAACTGAAGTCATAATGTTATAATTAAACTTAGAAATCATAATCATGCTTTGCTACGGCAGTCCCTCACACATGTTGCTCACCATCATCTGCAACACAATCATCTTAGGGGGATGAGTTTTAAAAATACTCAGTAAGTAAATTCACATACTAATAAGTTTCACATGACATAAATGTGAACATATAACTCATGTAAATTTATTTCACACGTTTACTGGTCACATAAAATACTTGTAACAACATATTGATTTCATGATTAACATATAACTTGAACTTGTACTTATACATTCCAATGCTTATACTTGCTTGATCATAACTCGACTAGACATATCCCTCGATTAACAACCTAACCAGAACTGTTTCACAACTTGAACTTGAACTTGTAACAAAAACGTGACATGACAGATTGGGTGGCCTGAAACTTGATGTCACTTAAGGTTATCTGAACCTTAAGGACGCTAACATGAACATGGTGACACCTAATTGTATAACTTGATAACATGAGGGGGAGAGAGAGACGAAGAAGAGGGAGAGAGAGATGCAACAGATGGGGGAGACGAAGGAGAGAGAGACATACTGAGAGGGGGAGGGAGACGAAGAAGAGGGAGAGAGAGACGCAACAGAGAGGGGGGAGACCAAGGAGAGAGAGAGAGAATTGAGAGGGGGTGGAGACAAAGGAGAGAGAGACATAATAGAGAGTGGGAGGGAGACGAAGGGGAGAGAGATAGAACAGAGAGAAAAGAAAGGAGAACATGAAAATTACCCAATTGAAGCTTACAGACGGCGATGCCAATGGGATGTAAATTGCTGGAATTAGAAGACTAAAAGTATAGATTTGAATAAATATATATAAAAATAGAAATGGGATATTTGAATTGAGAAATAGAGAAACTAGAAAAATAATAAAGAAAGAGGAAGAGAGAATATGGCTTACCAGAGAATCAACAATGGAGAGATACAAAGAGGAAGAATGAGAGATGGAGGCTTGCTGTCAAACCTTTGAGAGAGAAAGGTGAAAAACAACGGTTATAAGGGGGGTGAAACTACCAGAGAAAGAGGGAGAGATGGAGAAAAATATGGGTTTTAGAATATTTGTTGGTGGGTTACTCTAGGGTGTAGTGTGTGTTAAGGCGTGAGTGGGGAGGTTAGAATTACAAATCTACCCATTATAATGCTTGGGAGTATTATAAGCTGAGTATTTAAATCTTATAGCTTTATTCATGTGAGTTCATTCGGTCTTAGGAGTAACACATAAGGACAGGAATGAGAAACAATAACTTTTGGACTAAAAACGTGTTTTAGATCATGGTACACTTCTTGAACCCATATGAGATAAGTGTCATTACTGTATTAGTGAATAGAAAAATTAATTATTTTGTTATTTTTTAATTATTAGATAGTTAGTAAATAAAATAAATTAATTAACTAATAGATAGTGATGAATTTTATTTCATCAATCTCGACTTATAAATTTTGATATAATTTTAACATTAGGGGAGATGTAAAAATCGCACATCACAGTTCAGGAAGAATGTGATTTTCAGTTTTTATCATATAAGGGTATATGAGTAAATTTCATAATTATTATATAAGAGATTACATTAAGGTTTCATCCATACCTAACCTAAACTCATATTGTTAATTAATGCAGAAAAGGTTTCTCTCATTCTCTCTCACTGTTGTCGCTGAAAACCTACAGGGAAGAAAAAAGTTGTGTTTTTTCTTCCACAGTTGTGTTGACAATCCACACTTAATTCCTGCACAAATATTTGAGAGATTTACTTCTGACTCTAACGAGTGGTTGTCGGTGTAAGGATCAATTGATAGCCCATGAATCTCAAGAAGGAAGAACGTGAGATAGAGAATTGGATCCCGTCAAATCAGAATTTCTCTAGTAACTGAAAAGGTAAAAATTATTTCTATCTCTTCTCGATACGTTTTTACTATTATGCATGCTCATTGGTTTGTTTTGTATTTAATTCGATTAAATGTTTGTTTTATTTTTTATATTTCGCCCATGAACTAGTTATGGTTCATTAATCTTTCTGCAAAATCTGAAACCCGATCCATCAGACGGCACCTCTAAAGAAATGGGAAGCAGGGCTGGTGTATTACTCGTAGCACCTAACTAGTCTCGGATCGAGTAAGACTTGCGGTTTGGATTCAAAGATTTGAACAACAAAGCAGAGTATGAGGCGCTGGTAGTAGGTTTAAGACTGGCAGGTGCTTTGAGTGTGAGGACGTTGGAGATTTATAGGAATTCCCAATTGATCGTCAACCAAATCAGTGAGGAATATCAGGCAAAGGGGGACAATATGACCATAAACCTTGCCCAAGCATGGCCCCTCATTGAAAGGTGTGACTCTAACATGATCCAATAAATTCCCCGGAGCCTAAACATTAACACAGATGCATCATCTAAACTAGCCTCCTCTTACGACACAGAGATCAGTAAGATTGTGCCCGAAGAATTTCTTTCGTATCTGAGCATCGGTGGGGAGGAGGTATTAGATACCAGCAGTACGACAACGGCTCCACCATGGATCCCTCTCATACTCGAGTATCTACGGGATGGAATGCTACCTTTATATAGTAAAGTCCTTCGGAAGCTCTACTTCAAGTCAGCCAATTATATAATTATTGATGGAACTCTATACAAAAGAGCATTTTCATATCCTTACCTGAGGTGAGTCACTATACATCGTGACAGAGGACCATGAGGGAGTGTGCGGAAACCATAGTTAGGTCTGAGCTCTGCACCATAAGATAAAGAGGCAAGGGTATTATTGGCCGACACTGGTCTCATATACTAAGAATTTCGTGAAAAGGTTCGACAAGTGCTAGAGGACCACGAACATCCCACACCAACCACCAGAGCCGTTTAACTCCATGCCAAGCCCGTGGTCGTTCAACCAATGGGGGTGGATTTAATCGGGCCCCTACCTATGGGGAAGGGCCAAAATAAATTTTCCATTGTCGTCATAGATTAATTCACCAAATATGGTAGAGGCAGATCATTTGGACACGATCACAAAGCATAAGACCACGGAATCCCTATGGAAGAACATGATAGTGCAGGTTCGATGTTCCACACATGATCATCACAGATAATGGTAAACAGTTTGACAATGCGAGACTCAGGCGAACATGTGAACACCTTAAAATCAGGCACTTTACCTCCTCACCAGCCTATTTATAGTCCAACATACAATTAGAGACAGTTAATAATACTATCAAACAAAATCTCAAAACCAAGTTAGAAGGAAGAAAGGGATTGTGGGTCGACGAGCCAAACGTGTTATTGGCTTATAGGACCACGAGCAGGACAGCGACAGAGGAGACCCCTTACTGGCTGGCTTTTGGCATAGAGGTCATTATACCGGTTAAGATAGACATCCCCTCCATCGACTTCAACAGTACGACTCGGAGCAGAACTCCATTGAATTGAGAGACAACCTCAACGATGTAGAAGAGCTACGGGATCAGGCTAACCCATGAAACGAGGCTCATCAGCTCACGGCCTCACTATACTACAACTCTAGGATAAGGGTCTGATGGTTTCAGAGGGGCGAACTAGTCCTACGAAAGTGGATAGACGAAGAGATAGGGGACCTCAAGTAAAATTTTGAAGGACCTTACTTAGTAATGGAAATTATGCGTCCCGACATGCATTGACTACAAGACATGGATGGGCGAGATCTGATACACCCTTAGAATGCTGAGCACATGAATATCTACTATCAATAGCAAAAAGAAGAGGTAGGAGATTGTATCTCTGTAAAGGGCATTTTCCCCAAGGAATGATCGATGAAGGAAAGAGTGATGATTGACGTGGTGCTCTAGTGCGGTAGTCGGGATTGAAGTGATGTCTGTCGAGCACACCAACTCGTCAGATGGGAAAGGAGCTCTAATCAGAGTGGAAACCCCTGACTAGACTACACTGAATAAAAAGTGATGACTGGAAAAGGCGCTCTAGCCAACCAGTAAGGATTAAATAAAAAGTTATGACTAGTAAATGCGCTTTAGCCAACCAGTTGGGATTAAACAAAAAGTGATGACTGATAAAGACACTCTAGCCCACCAGTTGGTATTAAATAAAAAATGATGACTGGTAAAGGCGCTCTAGCCAACTAGTTGGGATTAAATAAAACATGATGACTGGTAAAATTGCTCTAGATGACCAATCAGGATTAATCAAAAAGTGATGTCTACTGAGCACACCAGCTCGTCTGACGGGAAATGAGCTCTGGTTGAGAGAAAAAATTCTTGACCAGACTTCACAAAACATAAAGTATGGCTAGGTCAGCGCTCTAGCCCACTAGTCAGGATAAAAAATGATAACTACCAAGCATACCAGCTCGTCAGAAGGGAAGGAGCTCTAGAAAAAAGTAGAAACATCCAACAAAACTCTAAGAGGAGAAGAGGAAAAACTCTAACCTAAGCAGGCAATGGCCAACCATGCTGCTCAACCTGACCTCCTCCAAAAGGAGAAACTCTCCAGGAATGAAAATGACAAGGCCAAATAGTAGCAAAAGCAAGAGAGAGGCAAAGCCATTGAAGAAGTCATATCCTCATTAAAAAGAAAAACGAAATAGTACAAGCAAAAAATCATTATTACAAAAGTGACGGAACTCTAAAGATGTCGGCAAGAACTCTAAGCGGGCTTCGAGGACTAGGGTTGAGTCCCTCCAGACTAATTTGAAGGTAAAGAGGCTCCCCCCTCGACAGAATCTCCTAAAATAGTAGTCAGAGGCAGGGAACCCTCCGCATCAGTAAAACCAGGGCTTCAGGGGCAAGGTACATGCTTTGGAGGAAAATTGAGGAAGCTCAGGTCTAGCTTAGGGTAAACGTCGACAAACTCATCTCGACAACTATTGTAGCCAAGGGAGAACTCTAGAAGAATGGCAACCTTGAATTCAGGGAATTCTTTGAAATCCTCCAATTGCCGAGCGATCTCCCTCGAACGAGTCTCTCCTCCTGAAGGTGGAACTTATTCAACAAGGTGTTCTTCTACCAACAAAGACTTGTTATGACCTTATCAAGGTTAGATAGTTGACCCTTCAGGTCTCGACAGACATCCTAAGCCCGAAGAAACTACCCCTCGAGGCTTGTCGTCCTCCCCACCATAACACGGAGCTTTTGAATCTCCCACGTATGTCATTCATTGGTCCATTGGAGGGATTCACACCTTTGAGTGATGGTGGTGAATTCAACCTCATACTTCGAAGTGGCTTCAGCCACCACTAACATGGCGGACCTGCAATGGACAAAATGTCCCAACATCGCGACATTATAGGCAAGGACTTGTAGATGATAAACTAGCGGGTAAGGAAACGACAGACATACATAAGAAGCACAGGAAGAAAAGGTACTTACGCCTAAGGTATGATCCCTAAAGGCATCAGCAAGCTCCGTTGTTGGCTGTTCGAGAAAGGTGGCTCCTTTCTCAGGGTTTACCTGCATGACCATCACTCCATTAACCTCCTCACATCCCCCTATCTTGGTCCTAAGGACTAAGATTCTCTCATCTCGCTACCAAGGTCATCGAGCCTTACGTTTATGACCACTGAGGCTTGGCCGATCAAAAGCAGGAGAAGCATCCCTCGACAGCCGAGATGAAGAACCCTTAAACTTAGAATTAGCCACCTTGGGTTGTACCTGAATTGATTGAAGGATGTGGGAAGACGCCTAGGGAGGTGCATGATCAGGGTCGTCCAGCAACATGCCTCAACCAAAGGATGACCGAGGCTTCTTGGGAAGGTTCCCGAGAGTCTTTGAAGAAGGGGCTGAAATGGTGAAAGGAATGAAAGACAAAGACAATGACGTCACTCCTGAAGTTCCCCAAGGAGTGTTAGGGAGAGGAGGCGTAGGCAGGGTCTTCATCCCCTTCAACTTCCCCATCTTCTTAGAATGAACAGCATCCAACCTCTTGGCCTTGGCACCTTCGAGATCCACCCAGGGTTTACTCAAAGAAGCCACTTCTGTAAGGAATAGTACGTAAATAAGGCTATGCACGAAAATAAAAAAGAGGAGGAGGAGAGAGAGGCAACATGATATAGGAACGTTATCACATACATTGTGAAGAAACAAGTTTGGAACTACGAAGGCCGAAATTCTTTGAGGTTGAGCCTACTAATTAGGCATTGTCGGAGACCTCGACCATGAGACCCGTCAGAGGATCCAGTTATAGCCCTACCTAGAGCAAGGAGGCGGGAGAGGTAAGAAAGTTGAAGTGGCACTGCTCCACAGAAATTCCAGCCACATTATAGATTCAGGCCACGAAGTCGGCAGGGAATTCCCTCGGTTTCTACCTCTCCACTACACACAAGGAAAGAAAGGATTTAACATTCAGGGTCGGGGAAAAACACATTTTCTTCTTCTCAGTTATAATCTTACCTACGACCCTGAAAATCTAAGGCATAGAGCCCATGATCCTCGAATCTTCAAGACAGGACTCCCAAGATCCAGAAACCATGAACCATCGTCCCTTCCAGTCATGGCACCGGTGGGAAAGTTGTCCACGAGCTTCTTCACCCCTCAGTCTCGCCTCTAATGTAGTACCAACTTAAAGGGCAGGAGGGACCCTCATCACCTAACTTCTTGAGAGGAGTCATTAGCTGAAACAATAAGTCAAATTCCTCTAACGAGAAATCCCCGCCACTGTAAAGCTTCCACAAGACACAACATCCCACCAAGACCTTCCAAGAGTTAAGCTGAAGTTGGGCCAAGGTTATCCCCATTGAGGAGAACCTCCTCCCGAAGAAGGGGTGCATAGAAAGATGTAACCCGTCTTCTAGAGTCATGAGTATAAACCAATTCCACCATGATGAGGGACACTGACTCTCTCGCCATCCTCTAGCAGTCACAAATGGCCGTAGTCTTTGGTGGTACTTCTCCCGAAGAAGGGATTGTTCCCATTCAGTCAGGGAGGATGGGTTGTTGTCAGCCGCCTAATATCTTGGGCTCCCACTCGAGCTTATATTCCTTTCAAGATCAGTCGACAAGCCTGAGTCCATGTGATACTCAAGAACCGACTAGGAGAATGAGGAGACTTGGAAGAAGCACCTAGCAAAAATTCCCTTGGGAAAAAAAGACCCACAGTTTTTCTGGAAGAAATAAGTAAAGGCAGAAGAGGAAATCACCAAAGAGCTTATATCTCTCGAATTTGGAAAGGGGAGGGATGTGAAGGAAACCATTCATTTAAAGGCCATGAGGTGAATGATTCGACAGGTCAAGAGGTCACCGACCAATGAAATGACAAGCTCAAGGAAATTGAGAAAAACATTGACATGACTGGTGATGTGTTAGTAGTCCTGGTCCTCACTCCTCTCCCCCACGCACCATCTTCACCACTACTCCTGAAAAATGATGTGTTTCAAATTCCTACGAACGCGGGAACTGCACAAAGGAAATTCCATTTCGAATGGGCACCTTACCCACCCAGATGTGAACTCCGAGGAATTCCACGATTTGATTCTCGCCTAGAGAAAATACCTGAAAGTCTTTGGACCTGAGCTGGTAGGACACGTACAAAATCCTTAACTAGGGGCAACTGTTATAGGTATTCTTGCACTTCCAAGGACATGGCGTACTATGAAAAACGTTTCTACTTAACTCTAAGAAGAGGAATGAGATAGCTAAGCTCCCAAAATAGAAGGAATCGACCTGACCAGATTGGCCTCAAAAGAAGTTCGGGAAACATCAGTCAATGTGAACTAGGGGGCTTCGAGGGGTAGGTCTGACGTGGGAGCTCGATTAGACCTGTGTTAGGCATCATCATTATTTGCTGAAAGTAGCGTTCTATGTGACACTCCCCCATTACAATAGGCATCGGTCGACTTCAAATCACCATGATCAAGCTTCGAGTCATCCGCCAAACGGTCGCATCCAACACGTACCGTAGGACTAAAGGTAAATCGATGTTTAATACACGTCAGCTCGGGGGACAAAGTCATTTAATGCTGCACCTAGCTCATCATTTCAATGAAGGCCGTCACCTCACCCAAAGTTTACTCGACATGCTTCCCTCTCCCAAGGCCAAGTATAAATATCCCATCTATAAACCGTGTAAGGTATGCAACTCTTTCCTAAGGAAAACTCTGTCAAAATTAATCTAGGATATTGACTTAGACATCGGAGACTGTTCAATAAGGAAACCACACCTTATTCACTTTGTGTTTAGATTTTTTTCATCTATGTTGTGCAGGCTTCATACGGAGAGGATCCAAACGTGGAGGAGAGACTGCACACCACCTCACGCATGAGATTTTTTGTAACAATACAAACTAAAAACAAATCTTACCATACAATGGAAGTTAATCAACAGTAAGAGCACATAAGCCTGTAGCTTTTAACCTTGACTTAGTCAATAGGCCTTGGGGACTATGATCAGGCACAGTATAAAGGAAGTTACGTTTTGTGAGTTTGACAAAGGAATTCTACCCTGGATAGCGAAATCTGTCAGAAACATATGTTAGATAAATATTCAAAGTAAGTGCTATTATGATAAGATGAAGAAAGGTAAAACATTCAACCTGGGTTACCAAATGCGAAACTGAGTAGGATTTTTATCAGAACCATATTCCCAACCGCCCCATACATACCAAATACCCTTTAGTTTTAGATGGAAAAATAGAAGATATGCTATTGTCAAGTGCTATTAAAAGTGAAATTTTTTTGTGAGGAAAAGGATGCCTCAATTCCAATTCTGAGAAGAGTCCGCCTCTTCTTTTTCCGATGATGGATGTGGAAATCCACGTGAGAGGAAACTATTCTACGATAAGTTTTTACCAAACTTTAGGTTTTTTATGCAGAACAAAAATTTAGAAATTATATTATTATATTATCTTAATATTTTACAGAACGATCAAAGTTCAAGTTTCTTTTCTTTTTATCAAAACATTCTTTTTGTAAAGAAAGCTTATTTTTCTTTAACTGGTATTAGAATAAACTTAACTATAGTTAATTGTTTAGTTAATTGTAGTAGATTAGTTAGTTATCTAACTATAAAGATAGTTGGTTTACTTTACTCTATAACTTAACATTTAGAAAGATCAAATGAGAAGCTCAATCTTCTTCCATTTCTTCTTCATCTCTTACTTCTAATTCTAATATGGTATCAGAGCAGGTTTCTCTTTCTGTTGTGTTACACCATTGATAGCTTTCATGAATTTTTGGTGCGCTTCTGTTACTCTTTCTTTTGTGGTTTCTCCGTCTCTGATTGTGATGACAACTTAATCTAAAAAGGATGCTTCTGCTGGAATTCGAGATCGAATACAAGATTTGTGGTTGTGATCCTACTAGTCCCTAATTCCTCCATCATTCTGATGGTCTTGGAGTCGTTCTTGTATCGCAATTTCTCATGAGAAATAACTATGCCTCTTGGATTCGAGCAATGTTGATTGGATTGTCTTAAAGAACAAATTAGGGTTCATTGATGGATCAATCACCAAACCTCAAGGTACTAATTCTGATCTTCTCAATTCTTAGACTAGGAACACCCACATGGTTATTTCTTGGATCCTCAATTCAGTATCCAAGGATATATCTGCCAACATTATTTTTGTCGAATCTGCTCATGAAATTCGGATGACCTTAGAGATAGGTTCCAACAGAGTAATGCTCCGTAAATTTTTCAATTAAGGAGAGAATTGATGAACCTTACTCAGCTTCAAAACTCTGTTAGCACTTAGTTCATAGTACTTAAGACTGCATGGGAAGAATTAAGCAACTATAGGCATGTTTGTACTTGTGGGAAATGTATATGTGGAGGTGTTAAAGATATACGTGATTATTATAAGATGGAGTATATAATGTATTTTCTCATGGGTTTGAATGACTCTTTCTCTCAAGTTAGGGGTCAGATTATGTTAATGGATCCTCTTCCACCAATTAATCATGTTTTTGCACTAATTTCTCAAGAAGTACATCAAAGAAATGTTGGTGTTACAGCTAATATTGGTTTTGAAACTATGGCTTTTGCTGCCAAAGACAATATCTTTTAGGCTAATAAGAAGTCAAATGATGGAACTGGTTATAAAGGTTGTAACGCCCCGACCCCTAAGGGTTAAATATACGTGTAATTTCACAATTTTGAAATCCCCAATTCAAAACAAACCCTAATTTTGAGAAAATTCTCAAATTAAAATTTTTAATTTACCCATGATAGAAAAACCTTGACCTTAAATAGTGGAAGCATTAAACTTATCTATGATCAGAATCTTAATCATTAAATAGAGGAAGCGATAAAGTGTATTAAATGCATAATTAATAAAATCTTGAAAAATCAAAATAAAGTCAAAACTTGAAATCCATAATTCATGAAACATTCACTCATCATAATTCGTAGAAAATCATAATGTAAAATAAACTACTTAAATAACCAAGTTTAACAGAAAACGTTTTCCTAAGTTTTAAATCAAATCATAAACTGAAAACATAAATTCCTCTGATATAACTTGTTATGGCAGTCTCCCACTCATGCTACTCGCCATCACCACCTGCATCATAAATAACTGTGGGGGAATGAGTATTTTAAAATACTCAGTAAACAAACTCACATAATAATATGCATCCACATGTCATGAATGCAATAATGACATAAAATAACTGAACTTGACATATATCATAAATGAAATAAAGTAACATACTTGATTATGACATGGTTTAACATAGCACACAAATAGCACGTGTCTCAAACATAATCATTTAACAATCTTAATCATATCTTGTCTTGGCATATTCCCTAGTTAACAACCTAATCAGAACTGATAATACGTTAACTAAAACACATCATGACGAATTGGGCGATGAAACAGATGGCACACATCAGGCGACGAAACAGATGATATACATTGGGCGACAGAACAGATGCCACTCATATATGATGAAAAACGTGAACAGACGGCACCTCATGAGTGATGGAAAATATTTACAAATGACACCCAATGTATGACCAAAACATGAACAGATAACACTCTATGTGTGACGAAAGCATGAACAGATGACACCTCATTCGTTTAACTGAACAAAACGTGAACAGTACTGATTTCTTGTTAACTAAGGGTCGTGCTTAAGTTTATATCTTGTTTAATTACCACTTGAAAGAATTAACCTCATAACTTGCAGAATCTAGCGTATGATAATAATTAATCATATAATGTATACTGATACATATAACAGAATCAAATATGATAACATACTAATGTAAAATCAGTCATACACAGACATTTATCTCATAATAATCACATTAATAACTGAACAGTAATCAATTACCAAAATGTTAACAAAATATAATAATTATTGAAAA
This sequence comes from Datisca glomerata, assembly GCA_003255025.1. Lineage (NCBI taxonomy): Eukaryota > Viridiplantae > Streptophyta > Magnoliopsida > Cucurbitales > Datiscaceae > Datisca > Datisca glomerata. The sequence goes on from QANY01009658.1 coordinate 866,688, forward strand.
ATGGTTAAACAAATAATAAATATATGATACAATTATAATATCAGAGTCACATCGTTACATAAGTCAATTTACACAAACATATATATGAACGTAACATGCTTATAGATAATTAAAGCTAATGAGAATAACACATATTACATTTATCACACGCGGGTCACATTACAATGTAAATTCACTTACACAAAGCATATATATTTATCACACATGGGTCACATTACGATATAAATTCACTTACACAAAGCATATGCATTTATCAAAACAGATGGCACTCATAGGTGACAGAAAACGTGAACAGATGGCACCTCATGAGTGACGGAAAATATTTACAGATGACACCCAATGTATGACCAAAACATAAACAGATGACACTCTATGTGTGATGAAAGCATGAACAGATGACACCATATTCGTTTAACAGAACAAAACGTGAACAGTCCAGATTTCTTATTAACTAAGGGTCGTGCTTACGTTCATATCTTGCTTAATTATCACTTAAAATAATTAACCTCATAACTTGCAGAATCTAATTTATGACAATAATTAATCATATAATGCATACTGATACATATAACAAAATCAAACATGATAACATACTAACGTAAAATTAGTCATACACAGACATTTATCTCATGATAATCACATTAATAACTGAACAGTAATCAATTACCAAAGTGTTAACAAAATATAATAATGATTGAAAAATGGTTAAACAGATAATAAATATATGATACAATTATAATATCAAAGTCACATCGTTATATAAGTCAATTTACACAAACATATATATATGAACGTAATATGCTTATAGACAATTAAAGCTGATGAGAATAACGCATATTACATTTATTACACATGGGTCACATTACAATATAAATTAACTTACACAACGCATATATATTTATCACACATGGGTCACATTACGATATAAATTCACTTACACAAAGCATATACATTTATCATAACGGGAGTCACACCATCATGTAAGCCCTCTTACTTGAAGCGGAAGAATGAACTAAACAATTAATGACCTGAAATCTAAAAAAATATATAATCACCATATTGTTTTGAAATAATTCAATACAAACACATTTTAAATATCATAAAAAGAAAATAGAGATTTAATTAAAACAGTGCAAAGCGGTCTGAGTGAGGTTGAAAAATAATGCTTTGGGTCAGAAATCAAAAAATTAAACTTGGCCAAACGGTTCAGACCGAGATGGTTTAGAGCAGACCAATTCGATTTAAGACTGGGTCGATTCAGATCAGTCTGAGTTAGTATGGACTGGTTCAGATCGGCCTGGGTTGACTGAACCGGTTTATATGGGTGCTTCAATCGGTTCAGTTATAAACAAACTAGGTCACAAGACCTAGTTGTAGTCCAAACAGAGAGCAAGAGAAAAAAAAAAGAGAAGAGAGAAGGGGAAAGTGGGGGGCCTCGACGATAAACCGCCGGTGAAGGCAGAAAAAGAGAGGGGGGAGAGAGAGAGAGAGAGGAGAGAAAAGATAGAGAACGAAGAGAAGAAGAAAGAAAAAGCTCACCGGAGATGGTGCTCCATTGCTTCCATGGAGAGGATGAAAGAAAAAGAGAAAGGGAGATACAATTGAGAAGGCGAATGAATTAAATCAAAGAGAGGAGAGACAATCAATAATAATGAGAAGAAAAATAAATGATGGAAGTAATTCTTACCGTCGGTGGCAGCCAACGGCGGCGAAAAGGCGTGATGAACGAAGAATAAGAAGTACAGGGAGAGACTCGAAGAAGGAGAACAGAGAGGGAGGGTAAGGGTATTTGTTGATGGAGAGGCTGCGTGAGAGAGATGAACAGTGAGAGATTTTGGGTAATTGACAATGTTAGCTTAGAGTTTTTCTTAAGGTATATGTAAACATATGATGTGAGTGAGGTAGAGAAAGAGGTAGAACATGGGGGTTTCGTTGAAGGGGGCTGCCGAATGGGGAAGAAGAGATGGGATATAAATATAATATAGGTTAGGGTTACCTTATGGTGTATGGGCAAGCATAGGTATGAGTTAGATAGAGATAAAGGGAGAGATAGGAGCCAAATAAAACTCTTTTTAAATTCAATTTTAAACTAAATCATATATAATTAAAATTGTTTTACCAAAATTACAAATAATCATTTTTTAAAATCAAAATTTAAAATCACTTTATCTTTTAAATCAATTTTATAAAAATACTCATTTACGAAGCGTCAGGATATTACAAAGGTCATAAAAAGGATAGGCCTTATTGTACTCACTATAAGATTCATGGCCATATTGTTGATAGGTGCTTTAGGATTCATGGCTATCCTCCTGGCTACAAATCAAAGGCCAGAGAAAATAACAGTTTCAATGTTCATCAAGTGACAACCACTGAAAATAGAGCATATCATAATGGTTCTTTTGGAGGTTTTGTTTAGAATTTGAATCCTGACCAATATCAACAACTTTTGTCAGTGTTTAATACTCATTTGGCTAACACAACCAAATTTGCCAGTGATCCAGATGTGATTACTTATCCTACATGTATCTATTTTTCAATCTCCCTAAGTCCTATCTTTTCTTCAATTCAAGTTTGGATAGTTGACTCTGGTGCTACTCGAAATATTTTCTCAAAAGCTAGAGCTTTTATTTGCCTAAAAGATTTCAAACATGCTACTGTTACATTACCTAATCATACTCAAATTCATGTTCACTTCTCAGGTGATGTCAAGCTTAGTTCCATACTTACTCTCAAGAATGTACTGTTTGTTCCTCAGTTCAAGTTTAACTTGATATCTGTGAGTGCTTTGGTTTCTTATTCACATTTTACTGTAAAAATTTTGCCTTGCTTCATTATTCAGGATCTTAGCACCAAGAGGTTGATCGGTAAGGGTGATAAGTGTAAAGATCCGTATGTTCTCAATACCAAGGTTTAAAATTTAGTCTCTAATGCTTTTTTTAATTATGTATCAGCCTGTGATTGGCATAACAGACTAGGTCATATCTCTTTTAAAAGATTAGAAAGACTGAAAGATCAATTACATTGTGATGTATCTCGATTACATAAAGATGCACCATGTTATGTTTGCCCTCTTGCTAAACAAATAAGACTTTCTTTTGAATCTTATAATCACTTGTCTACCAGTCATTTTCATCTCGTGCATTGTGATATATGGGGGCTTTATCAAATTGCTTCATATAATGGTCATCGGTTCTTTCTCACCATAGTTGATAATTGTATTAGATTTACGTTGATTTTTCTTTTGAAGCATATAACTGATGCTACTAGTATTATTCCTCAATTCTTCATGGTTTCCACTCAGTTCAATTCTAAGATCAAAATTTTCAGAACAGACAATGCTTTAGAGTTATTATTTACAAATTTATTTAATTCTATAGGTGTTCTCACTCATCTTTTCTGATTAATAGAACTCCGTCACCTTTACTCAAACATGATACACCATATGAACTTCTTTACAAAACCAATCCTAATTTTTCTATGTTCTAAGTATTTAGTTGTTTGGCCTTTGCTTCCACTCTTACTGCTCACACAACTAAATTTCAACCAAGATCAAGGGTTTACGTCTTTATTGGATATCCACCTGGAATGAAAGGCTACAAATTGTATGATATCACTACAAAGAAGTTTTTGTATCTCGAGATGTGGGTCTTCATGAAAAAAAATTTCATTTCCCGCTGTGACCTCTTCAAAAACCTTGATTGATCCATTCCCAGATCTAGTTCTTCCTCATGCTTCTTTGGACACTCATGAAAATTCACCTGCTGAGCCTCATGAAGTAGTAGCATGTAATGATGTTCCTGAAAACTTGATTGATCACAGTTCTTCTTATTCAGCTTTGCCTGTTACAGAAGCTCACATTGACACTCCAGTTGAGTCTCATCAACTTTTTCAAGTTCTTAGAAGATCTGGTAGACCAATTAAGCCTCCTACATACTTACGGAACTATCATTATAGTTTTCTCACTAAATCTGTAATACCTCCAACAACTACTTCTTATCCTATCTCCAAGTATGTTTCCTATCATACTTTGTCTGAGGCCCATCGACATTTTATTCTTAATGTCTCTTCCAAATATGAACCATAATTTTATGATCATTCAGTTCAATTTCCCAATGGAGAGCTGCAACGAAAGATGAACTTGATGCCATGGTGGCTAACAACACTTGGTCAGTCACTCCTTTACCTCCTAATAAACATACCATTGCATATAAGTGGATTCTTAAGATCAAATACCACTTAGATGGCTCAATTGAAAGACATAAAGCCTGGGTTGTAGCCAAGGGCTATACTCAACAAGAGGGATTGGATTTTGTTGAGACTTTTTCTCAAGTAGCTAAGTTAGTGACTGTCGAAGTCCTTTTAGCTCATGCTGCTTCTCAACATTGGCATCTTGCTCAACTCGATGTCAATGACACCTTCCTTTATGGAGATCTATTTGAAGAAGTTTACATGGACCTTCCTCTAGGCTATAAATAGTTTAAGAATTCTTCTAAACAAGGGGAGAAACTCGCTTGCATACTTCATAAGTCAATTTATGGCCTAAGACAAGCTTCTAGGCAATGGTACTCCAAGTTTTCTCAAGCCCTTATGTGATTCGGGTTTATTCAATCCAAATCAGACTATTCAATATTCACCTAGTCTTGAGGTTATTGCTGATCTTAAGTATTTTCTTCATACTCGGTTTAAGCTCAAGGATCTCAGTGGATTAAAATATTTTATTGGCCTTGAAATAACTAAGTCTACAAAGGGTCTTGTTTTATCTTAGAGACATTATACTTTGCAGCTACTTAAAGACACTGGCTATTTGGATTACAAGCCTACTTTTATATCGATGGATCCCAAGATATCTCTTAGTACCACTGATGGTGATATTCTACTGGATATTACTCAATACAGAAGGCTTGTTGGTTGTCTTCTCTATCTTACTCTTTCAAGACCCGATGTCATATTTGTTGTTCATCGTTTGTCACAGTGTTTATCTCAATTCTATCTTCCTCACCTCAAGGCAGTCCACCATCTGCTTCGGTACTTGAAGAATCAATATGGTCAAGGACTCTTTTTTTCTTCATCATCTCCATTGCAACTTTGTGCTTATTCTAATGTTGCTTCTATTATTCCAGTTCAGTTAAAAGCTTCTCTGATGCTGACTGGGTGTCTTGATACTCGTCGGTCCGTGACAGGTTTCTATATTTTTCTTTGATATTCTTTGGTCACATGGAAAGAAAAGAAGCATACCACCATTTTCAAGTCCTCAGCAGAAGCTGAGTACCGTGCATTGTCCTTCAATGCCAGTGAAATCATTTGGATTCAACAATTACTGAAATATTTTCAAGTACATGTGTCTTCTCCAGCTCTTCTAGACTGCCATTCACATTGCTTCTAATCCAACCTTTCATGAGAGGACAAAACATATTGAGATCGATTGTCATTTTGTTCATGACAAGGTTACTAATGGATCTATCAAGCTCATGTCAATGAGATCTCAATACCAGCTTGCTGACATGTTCACTAAGCATCTTCCCTCAACCACTATGTTTCCTTTATTGTCCAAGATGGTTGTCAAAAACATTTACAAGCCACCTTGAGGGGGAGTATTAGAATAAACTTAACTATAGTTAATTATTTAGTTAGTTATAGCAGATTAGTTAGCTATCTAACTATAAAGATGGCTGGTTTACTTTACTCTGTAACTTAACATTTAGAAAGATGAAATGAGAAGCTCAATCTTCTTCCTTTTCTTCTTCGTCTCTTACTTCCAATTCTAAATACTACTTGGGTATATTTTCTTTCGAAGTGGCGGATTCTTTGTCCATGTGTCAAATGAGAGGAGCCAACCACATTGTGGCTGACTCACCCAAGAATTTCTCGTGAATCAGGCATCAACATAAGTGGATTGAGTTACTATTAAAAGTGAATTAACCTCATTAATAAGTTGTTTTTCTTTTGATTGTTATAACAAAGAATGGGTAGGATAAAGGGTTGAGCTCATACCCGATAGTGAAAAGCCAGAAAAATCAACACGCTCAGGCGGAAACGAGAATCTCGAAAGAAACCCCAAGCAGAAGAAGATACTCATATCAAAAATGACATGTACCTGAAAACAAACTCACAATCATTATTTCTGGCCGTTTTTTAAAATAGTACTTTACGTGGTAGATTTAGATAAAAACTCCATCTTGAAAAGCACAAGGAATACTTCACAAAAAGGTGATTTTGAGTTTAAGGAGGATGAGATCAAAGCTGTCACACAGAAAAGGCTTTAGGCCTCTTCAAGCCTATTGAGAGCTATCTCTTGGCTAATCCTACTTTTGGGAATTGGGGAATCTTTCCCAACTTAATCTGTTTTTAGGTTCGGAGAGAGCATTGTATGTTATATATTATGGTTTGAATACTTAGTCTTGTTTGGCTTTATTGTATTTTACTTATTGTCTCCTTGGGATGTGATGAATGAAGGGTTTTTATGATGTAATGATCTGCTTGTATTAATGATAAATAAAAAAAATTCATACCAATTGTGGTTTTTTCTTCTTATAGTTTCCAAATGGTTTTTTTTTCCCATTCGCCATATAGTTTTTGACAGTAGACCATATGGTTTTTGACAAAATAGGTTAATTATAGTTGATTTCAGGCCCTTTGAGCTTTTATGTGGCAGCAACCAGGAGTTGCATTGAGACCATGTTGTTGTTGGAAAAAAACTAATGACCCATCTTTCCATCACTTGATGTTATCTAGTGTTCAGCTTATTGTCGAAAGCTAGTCAGGTAATGAAGCTTTATTTTATATCAAAATTTGGCAAGCATATCAATCTTTTCCAACTTACTCTGTTTTTAGGTTGAGAGAGAGCGTTGTATGTGCTGCCGACACTTGATTTTCTATCTATATCTAGTTCCAAAAGCATATGTCAATAATATCATCTGCAACTGTGTTTTTAATATCTTCGATGTGGATGATCAATCCAATCCTAAAATCAACTAAATTCTTCAAGGAAAAATTACATTTTTGATCTGTGAAAAATGATTAAACATCATATCAATCTCATGAGATCGTAAGTTCAAGTTGTAGTTTATTTATTTTTCTGTAGAATTTTTAACTACCTTGACCAAAGAAAAAATGTTAGCCCATGAGGTGGGCTCTAATGGTTAATTACCCACTTGCTCTCTATTGGCCTTGGGCAAGGTTTGAGCACGCTGCCAGTGGCTTTTGTGGAAATAATATATCTATGTCCTGGAATGCCTCAATAACCTTGAAGAGGCAAAATCGATGTAATTGAATGTGTAAGGAACAAGGTATATCATTTTACCATGTCGTCAGCAAGATCCAAAATCAATGCCGCCATTTTAATTTTTTCAAAGTTGCTTCTTTTCTTGTTCCTCAAACCCTATATTCTCAATTGCAACCAATACCATGGACAAGGACTTTGACTTCTTCATGTTGATTTTTTTTTAATATTTGTTCGTCAATTCAATTCTGAATGATGGCAAAGTGTGAAGTTTGATATTTGATCCAAGCTGAATTTCAGGAAAAATAACATGTTTGAAAGATGAAGGGAGAGGAGAATATCTTGAATGTTAATTCAAGCTCTAAATTAAATTGATACGGATAAAATGATTTACAAGACAAATGCTATCTTGAGTGCTTTTTTTGGCGTGTGTATTGATTACAATGGCTGGCCCTTTAATCAAAGGCTCATCATCTCAAACAATAAGTGGTTACAAAATGTAGTCGTTGTGCACACATTATGGAGGCTAAAAAGTGGAAGTGGTTGTTTACTCATGAAATGGCTAGTTGAACTGAGTTGGTCTTTAACTCTCATCATGTATCTGCTAAGTGCCATCCATTGATCCTCGAACGACATCCGTACGGAGAAAATATGTCTCCATTCTAAGTAAAAAAAATTTGCATGGGTAAATAAATTTCTGTTCTTCTACTGTGAACATGCTCGTTCTGAAAAAATATATTTTTCTTTTCGGGTAAATATGTTCTTGTTCTGTCTCTGAAAATACTTTTGTTCACTGTGTAAAGACATTGGTTTATTGAGTAAATATATTCTTTTACCATGTAGACAATCAATTTACTATGTAAACGTTTTTGTTTACTATGTAATTTTATGTTATCAACTCAATTTATTTTTCGTTTCCAACTCTTGATATGAGTCTATTCTCAGTATGTGTCCGTCCTTTGACCCTTTTACTTTGACCTTTTATCCCTTATGCATATTTCAATCATTTACACGTGGAAGAGGTGATTCAGAGTATGTAACAACCTTCAGTCCCAATTTGATATCTATTAACACTGCATCTCAACCCCTAAATTTGTTAGACATTAACGTTAAGGAAAAACAAGGGCAAACATAGCAATTAATCAGTGAAGATGAAAAACAAAACTAAGCTGTGAGAGGAAGAATTATTCTATTGGCACTTGAGTTTTAGGGCTCCTAAAAGTTTTTCTTACCGGACCTATTCTGATTTTCATTTTTGAAGAAGGGAAACGAGCTGCATTTGCAGTAAGATTGCCAAGATTTCCAAAGGTGCGAAATTCTTCACGTTACGTAAAGGCCTCCGTTTCGAAGAATTCTAATCCATTAATGCAAATCGAATACAATTTAGAATCAATTTTTCGTGAAATCAAATGAACAATGGAATGGTCAAGAATCAAAATTTGGAATCAGATTAATACTTTTATTAACCGTCAAGAATCAGAATCAAGATTCTGATTATTGAGAATAAGACTGATTGTTTGTATTTACCAAATTAAAGAATCAAAATAAAATATATGACATTAATATTATGAAAATGTCTTTCAAAGAAAATAAGTAGAAGAAGTGATGGCATAACAGACTTTTTATAATTCATTCCCAATGAGTCAGAAATATGAAATCATATTATCATCTTTTTATTAGGAATCTCATCTCATGCAATCAAAAGAATCCAAACAGTGCTCGTACCTAAAAATCAAGTGTTCTAGTTAGTGTTTTCTCCCATCTTAGTGGTCAGTTTGTTCCCTAAAATTACTCTTCTTGTTGTTGTTGTTGAAAATCATTGACTACTAGCGGATGTATGTTTTGTATGAGATTAGACTATAGATTAATCTATGTCAGAATTGACTACTTTAAGTATTTAAGTAGTTGTTATGAATACTTGAACCCCTCAAATAGTTACTCAATTCAGCAAATAAACAAATCAAAGTCATAATTGATTGTTTTAAGAGTTTAAATAGTTGTTTCTCAATACTTGAACTCCTCAAGTAGAAATTATGTGTATAAAAAAGTAAATTCCTCTAACCACCCATGAACAGAGTTACAAATTGTATAGATATTTCTAATGAACATATGTTAATATATTACTGGTGTAATTAGTTTGAATCCTCACAAATAGACTATTGAAGATATTAAGTACAAGTGTCAATGACTTTGCACACGGTGGGTTGGGATATCATAATAAAAAAATGTCGTTGCAGAAGAATTGTAACTGTGAAAATATCAGAGTCACATCGAAACAAAAAAATTAGTTATGATATTGTTGTGAAGACAATATATGTAGGTTTCTTAAATGGTGTAACCCTATTGATGAAGTTTTTTTATCGCGAACAAGAAGATATCATAAGTCAAGGATTTAAAAGAAGCTATGGATGAGTTGAAATAGATGAAATTTCTCTTCCATGTGTTGCGTTAGGTGTTTTATATTTCTAACTATGGCCATTGCAAGTAGCTTATGGATATATAATTGGCATATAATGGATTAATCAAATACTATGTCATATGATTTAATCCAGAAATATTTTGTAACAGAGTTCTTAATCATTTTTTATTTATCATTTTTTATTTCCATTTGTTTAAGCAAAGAATGATCTTTCTGCCTGTCATCAGTTGATACACTATAAATAAAGACAAGTTACAAAACCATATCCATAATCCATACTCATCTCTACATGGATAATCAAATAATTAATCGATGGGGTTCAAGTAGTCAAATTTGATTTCAATTTGTTTACTGGTAGAATCAAATAACTATTTGAGGAGTTCAAGTAGTTATAAACAGTTACATGAACCCTTCAAATAGTATTTTTATACTACTTGAATGGTTTAAGTGTTTTTTTCAATAGCAAACATACGACTCATATATAAAAGAGATTGATCATATAAAATACATTTTGAGTATATGTGAATACTATAGAAAGTACATATAATATCTATATAAATATACATATAATATCCGTACAAAAAGAGATTGATAAATATAAAAAACATCTTAATGACAAAAAAAAGTTTATCTGATTGGTTGTGATTCATCAAGCATGAGAATAGAGATAGCTCTTGATAAATATCGTTTGATTGGAGATATTCAACGTTTGCTTCCCTACCATTAAAAAAAATGAAACACCATTTTTCCTCCTACCCAAAAGATGGTGGAAGAGAAGATAAAGTTTAAATCATAAAGAAAAGGGAGAGAAACAAAGAAGGAAGAAGAATCTCCGTGATGTAAAAAGGTGCCGGAGAAGATGAAGTTCTAATGATGTAATGGTGTTATACGCTTTTGAGAATGGGGATGAAAGAATATTAATTAGACTAAATAAAAAATCTCATTTAAATTGAGTTTCAATTTAATAATCATTTATTAAATTAGTTGAATTTAGTGTTTTTATTTGTAGAAAATGAGGATATTTTTAATTAATAAAATAAATTGATAAAACCAAAGAAAAGTGAAAAAGATCATCCTGTCTCTCTCTCTCTAAACAATTGTCTGGCTGTGAACTGTAGAAGGTCATTTTGAAACTCTCTCTCTCATCTTTTTTTGGTACAACTCTCTCTCATCCTTTACTAAGCTAAAACCATCAAAACCCCCCATAATCACCACCAACTTTTCCTCCCCCATGGCAACACTTTACTCAACGCTGCTAATCGTCTTAATCCTCACTACAACCACCACAACCGCAAGAGCAGCATATTGGTGCGTGGCACGCAGCGACGCGAGCACACAGGCTCTGCAGACGGCTCTAGACTACGCATGTAGTACGGGTGCTGATTGCTTACCTCTACAGTCAAATGGGCTTTGTTTTCTTCCCAATACTATCCAGGCCCACGCCTCTTATGCATTCAATAGCTTCTTCCAACGCAAATCAATGGCCCCTGGCTCTTGTGACTTCGCTGGTACTGCTACCATTGCTCAAACCGATCCCAGTGAGTTATTTTTCTTTCTTTTTTCCCCACTATCTTTCTTAATTTTTTCTTTTTCTAAGTGGGTATTATGTGGGGTTGTCATTTTCGTGTTTATTTGTTTAGGTTATGGATCTTGTGTGTATCCATCTTCTACCAGGTATGTTGATTTTATTTCAACTTGTTATTTTCTTTCGATTATGATGTAGTCGTCCATATATTTAATAGTTTCTTTTTACGTGGAGAAATTTACACAGTCTAAATTTGACTGTAGTTACACTATACGCTTGAGTTTTTTTTACCTTTCCACATTAGTTTCTTTAACTTCACGTAATGTGTCTTTTTCTTTTTCTTTTTTATTATAAGTTTTTATTTTTCCTTCTTTGGTTGGGAACGAAATATATAAAGTTGATCCATGCCTTCTCTTTTCTCTAGACTATTAAAAAGAGATAGAGAGAATATTAGAAAAAAAATCATTATTATTTCACCTAAGGGCCAGGATTGTACGAAGCATTGTCCAAGTATCCACTGCAGTCATGCACTGTATTTGATTTGTTATCAGTCTTGACCACTGAATGCTCGATAAAGTGTCTGACGATTACATAGCTTTATTGGTACTCGCGACCTATGTACATTTGCACATTTCAAGTTTCCGAATAGATTTATAGATTACCCTTCGAGTCCACATTTATTTGTAGAGTACATGTACTGTTTCATGTGTGTATATGTGGACGTAAAATTTGTATATTTATACTTAATTTACGTACACATATACATAAAAACAATCCATATACTATACAAGAACTGTTATTCTAGAATGAGGTTTAGTAGTGCTAGACAATGCTTATTTCATTCTGTCATTAAAAAATGACCAGTACATATCTAATAGGACCAAATTAAAAATAGTAATATTTATAAATAGACAACCATAAAAAATATGAAAAATAGTCATTTACACCCTTCTCAAGAAAAAATAAAAATTCACGCATAAAAATTTCTTGAGCTCACTCATGTATACCATTTATTCTAAATTTTAATAGTTTATATAATATAAAAAATATATATTACATATACATGTTTAATTTTTACAGTATTTTTTATTTATACAATATATATTATATAAATTTTAGTGCGTGACGGTTTTTGACGCTGAAATTAATATTTTTTTACAATTAGAGTGACCATCTTTTACTTTCGTGTTATCTTTAGTTATTATTATTTTTTTTAAAGTGATATTCTTAAAGTTCTCCCAATAAAAAAGATATCCTTATATTGAGAATTTCAATAGAACAGGATTTATTGGGTTAATATTGACCCGTGTTAGAACAGATAACTAAGATCATCTCAGAAGAGGTGAAAAGAATTTTTGTATTTATTTCTTTTACTTTTTGTCATTATGCTAAGATGAATCCGGATCATCCATTTCTGTAACGATGCCTCAATGTAATATGATTCTCTCCTGTAACCATATGTTACGAACTTCGTACTAACGGGAAATTCTTCAAGTAATCGTGAAGCATGAAGGAATAATTAACAGCACGAAGTTTATGAAATTTTCAGCACGGCAGGAGGAGCAGCTACGCCTACCACAACATCAACGAACCCAAACGCACCAACAATGCCAACGACAACCACACCAGTGTACGGAAATGGAAACGGAGGCGCGGGTGGACTCACTCCAGTGATGAACCCGACAACGACGACGCCTGATAATTCTAAAGCGTCTGTAGTCTTCACAAACCCATCAACCCTGTTGACTGTCTTCTTTTCAATTATAATCTCATTTTACATTATAAAAACCAACCAACAACAGGCTTATTCAGTTTTGTTACAAGTTTGAGCCGTGGGTCAACTACCCTCTGGTTTTCTGTTTCTGTTTGTTTCCATGAAAAAGGAAGATCAAAGTTTCAGACTTGCTGAAAGAGAAAAATCTTACTTTTGGCAAGTCCGAGCTATGTTAGGGAGAAAAACAGTCTGTTGCTTCAACGGTTGAACGTTTTGTAGGTTACATATTCAATTTGATAGTTTAATTAAATTGTTGGAAGTTTCTTCACTTTGTAGTTGTTTGGTTGGATTTGGATTTATTTATGGGCTGTTTGTTTCTGCATATCATTTTGTAATTTCTGACGATTTTGCTGGAATGAACGTTTAACATCTTTTTCACCCAAAGAAAAAAGAACATAGAGAAATATTATTAAAATTTGCCTCTACTGACCATTCAAATAAAATTTGTAAGTTACCCAAAATTGGTGAAAATTAATCATTAACCATTCCTACCCTGCATTTCAACCTTCTCTATTCATCTGGTCGTCCATGATCATCATCCAGGAACCTTTAAGAAAAGAATTAAAGAGGAACACAACGAAGAAAAATCATGACAAGCTACTAAAACAAAACCGCATAAATATTTTCAAATGCTGGCGAAGTAACCAGCTACATAATTCATTTCCAGAACGACGAGTACTCCTCACTCTCCATCACAATAATAGCTACCTTAGCTTAATAGTTAGTTGTTAGTTATATGTTAGTTGTTAGAGTATCATTATATGTCTATATAAATGAGTCTGTATTATTGGTAATAATTCACGAAAGACCATTGATTAGCAAGTTTTCTCAAAATCTCATTATGGTATCAGAGCTAATCTAGCATCATTATTTTTTTCGCACACCTCGTGCTAGCTCCAAGCTTTCATTTTCTTTCTGTTCGCGTTGAAAAGCCCTAGTTTTTTCCTCTTCGTTCGTCTCTGTAAAATCAAAAAGTCTCGTCAATGGCTTCTTCGAGTGCTAGTTCAAGCTCCAGTTCGAGCATGAGCATGGCTGCACCTTCAGTTATGTCTTCAGTGTAGTTGCCAAATAGTTTGATTCATGTCTCAATCAAACTCGATCACAGTAACTATATCTTTCAGTAATCTCAGATACTTTCTACTATTAATGCATATAGTCTTGAGGATTACCTGCTTGGAAAAGTTGTCTGTCTAGATCAGTTTATTACTCAGTCTATCACTATCACAACAAACACTGCTTCTTTTCAGTTTCAAACTACCTCTACAATAGTTCAAATTCTCAATCCTATTTTTGTTTCTTAGAAAAGATGTGATCAGTTCCTCTTAAGTTGGCTTCTTTCATCCATTTTTGAGCCCATGTTTGGGCACATTGTTCGTTGTACTACTTTGAGTGAAGTTTAGCGAGCAATGCAAGACATGTTTGCTACTCAGCCAAGGTCTAGAGTTCTTTAGTTGAAATATAAACTCCAAACCATCAAGAAAGGTTTTATGTCTATCAATGATTATATTTTGAAAATGGGTTTTATAGCAGATTCTCTTTCAGATTCAGGCCAAGGAATTTCATATGAAGACTTGCTTCTTTATGTCCTAGGATGTTTGAATAGTGAATATGATTTTGTGGTCATGCATCTAACTTCTAGGCATGATCTTGTCATCCTACAAGAGGCACAATTCATGTTACAAATATAGGAGTTAAGGATTGAGCAATCACAATCCACACTTGCTGAAGCTTTTGTTCCTTCAGTCAATGCTGCAAATTTCCAGTCTAACAGAGGAAGAAGCAGGAACTCGGGAAATCGTGGTTTTGGTAGAGGAAGAGGCAATGGTAGAAACAATGAAGGAAGAAGAGGTCGTGGAAGTCAAAGGCCAATTTGTCAAATTTGCAAGAGTATATGTCACACATCATTCAATTTGCTACAACATGTATGATATTGAGTTCCATCAACCTAGTGATCCTAACTCTCAGAATTTTCAGCAGTACAACAACAATTTTCAGCAGCAAAATCCTGTAAATCAGTCTGGAATTAGTCCACGAATCAGTGCTTATGTCACTACTCCAAGCAACGCTGAGGATGAATCTTGGTACATGGATAGTGGTGCTATTAACCATGTTACTTCAGATCTTAATAACCTATCCATCAAGTCTGAATATAAAGGAAAAGGTGAACTCCAAGTGGGAAATGGTGAGTCTTTGCATATTTCTCATATAGGTTTTGTAATCAACACTCGTATTATTTCTTTAACCTTAAAACAAGTGCTTTGTGTCCCTTCTATCACCAAGAATCTACTAATTGTGTCTAGGTTAACTCAAGATAATGATATTATCATTATTTTTACTCATTTTCTATTTTGTTAAGGACAAGACTACATGCCAAGTTCTTCTATGAGGCATCCTTAAAAATGGACTGTATCATTTCATCATTCCACAAGGCTCTTCAATATCACAAACTCCTACTCAGTCTCCAGTCTATCTCTCAATTGCTCAAGCTGCAGCAACAACTCTTTTGTGTCAAATTATGGTTCTTTTAATACTGCACTTAGTCCAATTTCTACTTTTACTCCTACTATCAGTGATTCTAGCATAAAAGGTCAATAATTCAGCCCAAGAAATGAATCTTTAGGCGTGATTTTCTTTACCAAGAAAAGAATCTTTAGGAAAACAATCAGATGTCATTGAGAGTAATTCCAGCAGATAGTTTGGTCCTACCACACTGTCTACTCCATTTTTAATATTCTACATAATCATGTTATTTATATCTCAATTAATTTCATAAATTAATTGATTATGTTCTTATTCTGTAATATGTGATAGAATGACACTTCTACCATCACATATTTATAGAACACGTAATAATTTAGAATTCAGTCATTCTAAACCATTTATCATAATTTCAATATTTTCACTTGCCCAACTGGTATTAAATAGATGGCATGAGGACCCATGGACCTATAATTTTATCTTTAATAAATTTGATAATTAATATAACTCTTTAATTAATATATCATATTTGTAATTTTAAGGCTATTCCATTATATATTTGGAAGTGCATTGTTGAAATTATATATATATCAATTACTCAATGAATTAAATAGTCCGTTGATATAATCACTATATATTATTTATAATTAAAAGCTAGGTAAATAATCCATTAAATCTCTATAATTATTTCTTTCTCCAGGAGTTATGTTAACTTTTCCTCGAGTTTTGTTGATTCTTTAATGAGATGCTATATGTATGATCTTATCATAAATTAAGCGTTCATATCATTTAAGACCTGAACCAATTATCAAGAAATTTTTACTTGGCTTCATAATAAATGAATGAACGAATTCTATCTTGTAGATTAGCATTAACAACTATTTACTTCATTACACTTCTAAGATGCAAAAAATTAAGTGCAATGAGATATATGAATCTTTACCAAGTAAGTAAAAAATATAATGGTATAAAAATAGTATGTTATTTACTTAGGATTAAGATCGCTCTATATATGTTCGCGAGTATGATAAAATTTGAATACGCTATATTCAAATGATATTGTTAGAGTGTTCTAGTTCTAGATAATTTCATTATATAAAGTATTCTCATTCCAATGTCTCTACATTAACAGTCCGAATAAGACCATTCCATTCGTAATGGAAATGAACTGTACTTGTAATCAATTAAAGATTTAAACATGAATTATCAATTGCGTACATTTAATATTATTATACTTGAGCATTATTCTATCAGATATAATTCTAAAATACTAAGGTCACATATCATAATCACACTTTCATGACATTTATAAAGTATCTAACATACATGTACACTATCATTAATAAAAAAATTATTTATTAATTAGCAATATAAAGTGCTTGTGTCATATGTGAATAAGACATTATTCCTAACAAATTATGGGGCGTAATATGTGCGAGGCTTGAGGAGTCAATCATACTGACTATGTTAGTGTGTCATCATATGCATTAAATGCATGGTCCAATCGGAATAAGGGAAGCTCCCTAGGCAGAGTGTTATATATGACGCATGACATATTCCTAGGCCAAATCGTACACCTGCTAAGCCAATAAAGAAGGGCCAAACTCAGAGGTTGTCGCAAGAGAAGACCTAATTGTCAGCTCGCTTCGGTCCGTACACGGTTAGCATTGCCTCAGGTTGCGCCCATCAACACTAATAAAGGAGGTAATGACATTCAATAGGTAAGCAACTCTCGCCCAACGCATACTTACTCTTGCTCTCTAAACTCTCAATTGAAACGAACTAACTTATGCTTCAAAGAGGTAAAAAGAAAACAACTGTAGTCTTTTATTTACCTTCCCTTTATTCAGGTTCTGGACGCACAAAATAGATTATAGATGACATCTCTACCTCAAGATTTGACTATCAACAAATCATATTCTTGAACACTCAAATTATCATTTACAAGCAAATAAATTTGAGAATATGACAGAATAATAAGCTATCTAGTATGAATTTGTTATAAAAGAATGGCGCGTGGAGGCATTTGGGGAAGGAGGTTTTACCTATTACCGGAGTTACAGCGTGTTCATCGCCCATAAAATTTCGTGTTGGTTACAAGAAAACTCCAGATATTAGGCTTTGAAGTATGTAGGTGCTTGTTATGGTACTTCTAACAAAGATTGGGGTTACAAATGATTGAGGTACTATGTCATATTTGATACTAATTTATTGTTAATGGTCAATAAAAAAATATTCAACACTCTGAAGGTGGGATTAGGATCTTTGCAGTTGCAGAGCGAAAATAATCTGAGCCGTCCAATTAGATTTGGAAGGCTCAGATTAAATGTTAAAAAACAAAAAAAGTGAAATTTTTATCATTTTCTCCTGACAGTTTCGCACGATATAAACCGTCTAGATCTGATCAAGCGGTCCAACAATGTCAAATTATCGTATCTGTCAACCTGTCGTGTCTGCCGTTGGATTCCAACAGCAGACAATCCGTGTCCCTAATAGTAGTATGTGGTAAGTTGTTTGAATTTTTTTTACAAAAGTCAAGAGTTCAAGTCAACCGACACGACATAAATTTTTGCCCTAACATAGGTGCAATGAGGGACTTTGATGCGGTGCAAGTATATATGTTTAAAGTTTTGTTTAAGTAGTGAAATAAATCCATCCTCCTATACTTTTTTTGTAAAAAAAACCACTAAAAATTAATTATAACTTAGAAGAACGTTAAGGGAATTTCAATCATTTTAAATCAAAATGATCTATAATATATTAAAGTGGCAAGACATGAGAATCATTTTTAGATCATTTTATCCAACCATGAATCCTAAATTTTTTAAAATGACCATTAAGATATTAACCCAATAATAAATTTTAAGTATTTGGTGAAAGAGTCCATAGAATGCTATGCCTTGATAGCAAAGCCAACTAGCAGAGCCGATGCAAGGATAACTTTTCATCGCCTAGCTCAAGCTGAACGCGATGTAATCAAACTTATGGTTGACGCCATAGAGAATATAAAACCCATATGCGAAGTGGAAAAGGTTAGAGTAGCAGGTTCTATTTATGATGTCCCTGGGATTGTAGCCAGAAAAATTCTTAGGCAGGATTATCAGGAAAGACCCAAAAGGAAAACCAATAAAAGAAAAGCTTATAAATTTTTTTTTGAAGAAAGTATCTATATGATACAACCAGAAGGGTTCGTACAAAAGGGGTAAGATCAGAAAGTATGCAAGTTGCTTAAATCTATTTATGACTTAAGACTGCGGCTGTGTTTCACGCGTTAGCTGGGCTCCTGATCCGTTAGACCAAGGGCGAACACTCAAGTTGCTTAAATTCATTTATGCAAATGTTATCATTTATTATTTAATACGTTCAAATATGATTGATTGACATGTATACTTATACATACACTTAAATATAATTATTTTAATTATTCTTTTCAATATTAATTATTAGTTTTGATTAATTAATAATTAATTAAGATATTTTTTAAAGTTTCTGTGTTTGTTAATTTATTAACTTTGACTTTTTTTTATCTAAGCATTTTCATACTTCTTATAAAAGAATATTTTATTTTTTGCTCTCATCTGCACGTATTTTAACAGAAAGAAACCAGTCAATCGAATGTGGGTAACTTATCACTAATTTAATATTTTAATATTCTATAAATAGTATTAAACCATTGCACAAAAATATTATACATATTAAACTATTATATCACGTGCAACGTAAATAGCACATGACTAGTATAATATAAATTCGGCAACAAACACAATTTTATCTTTTTTAGATCAAAGTATTATGAATAAATAAATAAATAAGGGTTAGTTAATTATAATTTATCCCCTTAAACTACAAATCGGACATATAGGACCATCAACATTGAATTTGAAAAATTAGGTCACTAGATTTTATTTCATTGTAATACTAACCACGTGTGGCCTCCTGTTTTCTTTAACATACATCAAGTAAGATACTAATTGCTCGCATAAGCAGACCCAAACCTCAATTTAGCTAGTATTTCACGCAATTTTAGTGTAAGAGAAATTCGTTTAACGATGGAAATAAGCTAATAAGAAAATCCTTAGAATAGGGCGTGCATAGAGTTAAAAAAATGTGTAAAATGACTTTTAGAGCTACATCTTATCGTTTAGATGAATCTCGATATCTTATATCATAAAACACGTTATTATAGATTAATCACATGCCTGATGAAGGACTTGATCAACACAAACTATACTTTATTCAATCCTCAATTCAAGCCAGTGGATGTTGAGAAGCTTACTAATCTAAAGAACCACCGTATGGGAGTGTTGAAGTGTTATCTTTTGCTTCTATTTTGTATTCTGATATGTGTGGAAGGAGATTAATTTATGTCTTTGAAGGGAAACATGTTGACCTTCATGCTATAATTGTCAATGCTGGTAGATATTTTTCTGAATGTCGAGAGGCAAAATCGTCAAGATGCAGTAAACAGTTTTGCTGCTAGAGAACGAGTTGCTGTAGTAAACGATTTTAATGACAATTGTTTTCCTCCTGATGATGGCTTCATTAAGATCAATGTGGATACATCTGTTAAGACTTGGCCAACAAGTTGCTCATTTGATGTGATAGCAAGAAACTCAGCAGGTGAACCTGTAAGATCTAGCTTTCAATGTTGAATAATCTGAGCTAGTGGCTGTTTATGAAGGGAGGAATTTATTAGTTATTGACACTCATTCAAAGAAGGTGGTAGATTGGTTGAAGAAAGAGCGGTTGTTGATGCTATTGCTAAGCATACTAATAGTTAGATCTGTGAGTTGAATGATTTTTTATTCTTACTCTTAAGCATTGCAAAATATTATAAATAGTGAAAAACTGATTCTTAAATTAAAGTAGGCTTAGGCCTCCTTCTCTTTGATGTAATTGTATAAATTGTGAGCCACGCCGTTAAGAGTAATGTATCAAAGGGAACACTTAGCGTCTAAAGACATGTTCATGTGGCACTTACATGGAATAACATTGATCGGCGCGTGATATTAACAAAATAACGTATGTAAGGGACGCTCTTGTTTTAACAAAATAATGTATGTACTTCGTCTTCGAGTTTAGTGACAAAGATTCAAAGATTTTTCTCGCCTAGAAACAATCTGGGGGCTGTGGTCTGGTAAGATTAAGACAAGGTTCGCTACACTGTGATGGAAAGATCTCCTTAAAGGATGTAGTCACCTTACGAGACTTGGAAGTGCCTCCTTTATGCCACCTGAAAGAACCTTGGGCGCAACTCCTCATGCCACTCTGGGAGAACTCCGGAGGGGGCTCCCCATGTCACCCCGGGGAGAACTCCGGAGGGGGCTCTCCATGTCGCCATGGGGGAAACCCCGAGCACGATTTTCCATGCCAATCTGGGGGGACCCCGAGGATGGCTCCCCACGCCACCCCAGGGGAACCTCGACGGTGGCTCTCCATGCCACCACAGGGGGAACCCCGAATGAGGTTTCCCATGCCACTCCGAGGGGAACCCGGAGGTGGCTCCCCATACCGCCACTGGCGGAACCCCAGGCACGGCATCCCATGCTGTCACAGGAGAACCCCGAGGGTGGCTCTCCATGTCTCCATGGGGGAAACCCCGAGTATGATTTCCCATGCCAATCTGGGGGGACCCCGAGGATGGCTCCCCACGCCACCCTGGGGGAACCTCGACGGTGGCTCTCCCTGCCGCCATAGGGGGAACCCTGAATGAGGTTTCCCATGCCACTCCGAGGGGAACCCGGAGGTGGCTCCCCATGCCGCCACTGGCAGAACCCCGGGCACGGCATCCCATGCTGTCACGGGAGAACCCGAGTGCAATTTCCTATGCTACATCATTTTAAGGATGTGGCACATTTTAGGCATGGTGTCATGTTTTTAGTGTGTGACCATGTTTTAAGCGTGGACACGCGATTTGCATGCGGTTGAGGCAATCACTTCTCATCAATTCCGAGATCAAAGACTGAGAATATTCTCTCCTCAAGTTTTCTCACCTACCTTAGAGTCTTAAAGGCATTTGTCACATTCCGACGGCTGCTAAAGGTTGCTTGTCCTTTACCGTCTGACCACCAACTCTCATGTTCTCAGACATACTTGGTATAGACTTGATCATTCATACACACATCACCCCAAACCCCGAAACATTTTGGGTTTCCACTAGGGGGAGATCTGTCTACCACCTTATTCTTTCTTTGAGTATAGCTGACGTAGTCGAATCACGAGAACTTCTTCTCATTTGGAAGGAGAGAATGTTAACCCAACTATTGAGAACCATGACATAGAAGATGCTACTTCCAGAGAGAGAATCAACCTCCTCACCGTTATTTCGGTCACTCGAGCAACCCCATCAATGTTATCATTACACCAACAATATTCCCTGCAGTCTTCACGCGTCCCACGCTGGCACATTAAGTCCTGGTCGATGGCACTGACACAAGCCCTTTCGTTACCAAAGAGACACTACAAAATATGTTGGAGATAGAGTACGTCAATGACTCTCTAAGCGATACGATAGTAGACTTTCACCCCTTACCCAAGTGAGCTAGTCATGAAGCCTACCCATCTAATTATATGCCTCTGAAGTTTCACAAGTATAATGGAAGGAAGGATGTGCTAGAGAACACATCATACATTTTATTAACGATTTAGGCCCACATAGATATGATGAGTCCATGAGGCTGGGGGAGTTTTCAAAATCGTTGACTGAGCGAGCATACACATGGTACATCAATCTGGCACCGTGATCAGTTTTAACATGGTCACATATGGTTTATACCTTTATGATAAAGTTTTGTGTGTCAGAGTAAAAGATGAGAATTCTCGAGTTGGGGCGTGAGCGTTAGAAGAAAGATGAGGATATGATGACTTACGCCAGGCGGTTCAAAGACAAAGCACTAGATTGCCAGGAAGAGTGGAGGGAGGAAAACTTGGTGAAGATGCACATCTGCGGAATGATGAATGAGTATATAGTACATTTGGAGAACCTCGACATCGCCACTTTCTCGCGTCTCCATGTAGTAACTCAACACACCAACACTTCAGTGTCCTGGCCAAATGTTGCAGAGTAGAGTGAGCGCAGGGGATTGCATGGAAGCCCGCAAGATACACGCTGCAAGTAACCATGGTACAACCCCAAGGACGAGGTGTAAAATGGGACAAAAGTGACATGAATGATCCACCACCTTTCCCCTGCTCCATGGATAAGGTAAAATCATTGTTGGATATCTGGGTCAAGGATAAGGTCGTGCGGAGACTTTGGGTGAAAAACTTGCCCACTAAAGAAGATATAGAACCATCTTGGTATTGTCGCTTCCACCAAGACACCATTCATGTGACCAAAGATTGTAAAATTTTGAGAGGGATTTTCCATGAAAAGCTGCAAAATGGAGAGATAATTAACGCAGACATAGAAGTCGCGGGGAACCAACCATTTCCACCGCATGCTACATGACCATTGTGACAGGAAGTGGCTGATATGCTACAAAACCCGGGGAAGGGTATGTTAAGTACAAAGGCAATCATGTGTTGTAAGGTCCAAAGATTATATACTCGAAGTCACAATACTCATGTTCAATTATGATATGCCTATTCTGAAAATTACAATTATTTGTTTATGTGCATGCTTGTACGAATAGGAAGGGACACATTAGACCACCTCTATGGATGATAGAAGATGGGATAACCCTCAAATGCTTCAAGTCGTATCGATAATGTTCAACTTTAATTGCATAAGAAACTATCATGTTTAGCATTGTAACTTTTACTTCAACTTTTGTGATTATCAAAATAGCCCAAAAAATTATAACGGGTCCGGCATCCTGAAATGAAATTAATAGGTTTCAGCAAAGCTTGTTCCTGAAATGTGTGTAAGACGTTTCAGCAAAGTTAGCTCTCGGAACATATTTGAGATGTTTCAGCAAAAGTTGCTCCTGAAAAGCGTTTAAGACGTTCGGCAATTGTTGTTCCTGAAATGCGTTTGAGATGTTTCGGTAAAGTTTGTTCCTGGAATGCACTTAAGACGTTTCAGTAAAGTTTATTCCTGAAACGCACTTAAGACGTTTCAGTGAAGCTTATTCCTGGAACGCATTTGAGACATTCCAACAGAGTGTGTCCCCAGGATGTACTTTGGACGTTTCGGTAAATTTTGTCCTGAAATGCAATGAAGACATTTCAACAAAGGTAGTTAGGCAGAACTTAGTCATTGTTGCAAATCCTTTCAAAGTGGAACTCGCCCGCCATAACGTGTCTGAAAAACACAAGTTATCTTAACTATTTTCTTTGCTTCGTCGTAGCGGTATATAGCTCTTGTCATATAAATTGAATCTAATTTAGAGTTTTATTATGAATAGGCTCATGTTAAAAGTCGTATATAAGAGCGACGTATGTGCGAAGTAGGGACGCATGATAATGAGGCATGATAATGGTTCGAAGTAGAAAGTGAATGAGCATGTTTGATGAAAATTCAAAGTATGAACTGATGCATGATAAAATCTGAAGTAGGGATGAGTATATAACCATTTAAGCATGGTCATTACGGATAGTCCAATATGCACGCGCCTCCTTAGACTACTTGATTACATTTTTGTGTATGTGTGCACATTCTTAGACAGTATCATGCAGGTTCCTACGTGTATGCGCTTTCACAAGTCGAATCATTTGCGGACGACCCTCCAGCATGTGCACCCGCAATCGGGCCATTTCTTGATGAACTTCGGCCTGGTTAGTTATCTCAATATCAGAAAAACATGGTACATTTGTTCAGAATTCTAATGAATTATCTCTAGTAATGACTATGAACACATCATTGAGCTGCATTTGTCATATACGAGCATGATATAGGTATAAAAAATATTGACTGATTATTTCACTTGTCATGGTACTTTGGTACTTAGCCACACAACATGAACATGAAAATGATGCATATATTATCATGTATATTCACTAGTCATGATACTTTGGTATACGTGCTAACATTGAACTTGAGGCCATACATCGCTAGTGCGTGTAACTTTTCAGACTAATCATTTAATTGGAAACACCTCAAGGTTTCGGTGGACACTTTGATGAGGTGGTTTTTTTTTTTTGAAAAATGTAAGTATTTCTCTAGAGGTCATTTGCTTCAAAGTGAAGTGCAAAAATGAAATTGAGAGAATGACCTGGCCGACTGACTTTATAGAGAAGGAGAGATCATCATGCCCCCTCCCGTCCAAGGAGGGAATGTGGTGTCTCATCAGAGGGAGGATGGGATGCAACGCCTCATCCAATGTACGATGAGGCGCTGTCGCACATCTCGTTTGAGATGAGATGCAACACCTCATTCGAGGCGCTGTCACAAGTCTCATTCTAGGTGATGTGACACGCCTCATTCGAGGTGATGTGACACGCCTCGTTCGAGGCATTCTCACACCCCTTTGAATGAGGCGTTCTCACACCCCTCTAAATGAGGCGCTGACACTCCTCGTTTGAGGCGCTGTCACATGCCTCGTTCAAGGTGATGTGACATGACTCTAAATGAGGCGTTCTCACACGCTTTGTTAGAGGTGTTGTCACACATCTCGACTCAAAAGGGGTGCCCAAGTACCTTGAACGATGCTCTCCCGCCTCATAAATTATGGCAGGTCTAATTTTCAATGATTTTGATGTCCGTTGTTATCAGAGACAAGAAAGACGTCTGTCCTACGAACAAGTGCGAAAGACTCAGGCAAGACTCAAATCTATAAATATGTCAAAGATCAGTTGTTGTGCCTTTAACCTTGAACAGTGGGCTAGTGTAAATAGTGAGCCACGTCGTTAAGAGTAACGTATCAAAGGGAACATGCGGCGTCTAAAGACAGGTCCATGTGGGACTTATGTGGAATACCGTTGATGGGTGCGTGATATTAAAAAAATAACATCTGTAATGGATGATCCTGTTTATAAAGGTGGCGATCCCATTATATGAAATTGCATATTAAATGTGGTACTTCATCTTCGAGTTTAGTGACAAATATTCGAAAGTCTTTTCTCACATGGGAACAATCTGAGAGTTGTGGTCTGGTAAAATTAGAAGAAAGTTTGCTACACCAGGATGAGAAGATCTCTTTGAATGATGTAGCCACCTTATGAGTCTTAGAAGTGCCTCCTTTATGTCGTCGAGGAGAACCCTGGGCGCGGCTCCCCAAGCCACTCTGGGGGAACCCTAGAGGCGGTTCCCTGTGCCACCCCGGAGGAGGCTCTCCATGTCGCCCCGGCGGAACCCGAGGGTGGCTCTCCATACCGCCATGTGGGGAACCCCCAGTACAGTTTCCCATGCCAATTCGGGGGAAACGCCGAGGACGGCTCCCTGCCACCTCGGGGTGAACTCCAAGGGTGGCTCTCCGTGCCACCACGGGGGGAACCTCGGGCGCGACTTCTCATGCCACTCTAGGGGGAACCCAGAGGCGGCTCCCCATGCCACCTCGGGGGATCCCCGAGGGTGGCTCCTCATGCCGCCACGAGGGGAACCCTGAGCGTGGCATCCCATGCTGTCACGGGGGAACCCCAGGCGTAGTTTTATATGCTACGTCATTTTAAGGATGTGATACATTTTAGGCATGGTGTCACGTTTTTAGTGGGTGACCACGTTTTAAGCGTGTACACGGAATTTACATGCAGTTGAAAAGGTCATGCGTGCGGTCCCCACTCGACCCCATCTATATAAAGGGATCCCTAGCACCATTTTTGAGACAATCACTTCTCATCAATCTCGAGATCAAACACTAAGAATGTTCTCATCTCGAGTTTTCTCACCTACCTTAGAGTCTTAAAGGCATTTCTCACATTCGGACGGCTACCTAAGGTTGCCTGTCCTTCACTCTCCGGCCACCGACTCCCACGTTCTTAGGCATACTTGACATGGAATAGATCCCTCATACACACATCATCCTAAACTCTGAAACAAATTATTTGATTAATTAATGGTTATAAAAATTTTCCATTTTAGATAAAAACATCCTTAGTAGTAATCATTTTACCTCCATTTTCAGCCAATCTTCATTGCTTATCTAGTTGATAATTTGAAAATGAGTTTTAAGTATCTAACGAGTTATCCCAAGTGGTAAGAGACGTCAGATCATTTGAGGGCTTGTTCCATTATAGATCTTATATTTGAATCATCTCCTGTGTAATATATGATTAGTACAATACATTAATAATATTATTTATTATATATATTATTAGTTGGGAAAATAGCAAGAAAAGACAGGTTTCGAGGGTGAAATTGTAAAAATAGTCAAAAAAATTTATTTGTAAAAATGGCCGAACTATGACCATGGTAAATAATTAATTTACTAAAATTACACAGTGGTAAATTATTTACCATTTCAGTCATTTTTGCAATAAAAAAATTCTGGACATTTTTACAATTAGAACTAAGAAATGAGTCATTTTTACAGTTCTCTTAGGTCATTTTTACAGTTCTTCCTTATTAGTATATAAATAATATGCATTACTAATATATGTAATTAAAATATAATGTAGGGCAACAGATGGAAAACTTAAGGATTTGTCTATCATTCCAAAGATAGTCTCATTCATGGATTAAGACTTTGTTAGGCGTTGTTGTTCGTGTGTTAGGCGTTGTTGTTCGTGCGATAATAATATGACATGATAATGTGAAAACTTAATACATTACCTATTGGTTACATGAAATCGAATTCTGAACATCACTATGTGATGACATTACTACAAAGTAAGGTAATGCCATTATCATTTAAAATGAGAGTAATTTGCATCACCATATTGCAAGAATGCTATATTAAATTTTGTTTCTAACTTTCTATTTGAAAAATCATTATATCGTATTTTAAATAATAAAATATGTAAAACAAAATAATCATATTATATACATTTAAAAATAGATGATAATATAATACAGTATATTATTACTAATGTTATATTATTTTAATATTATAGTTGTATAAAATAAAATATTTTTTATTTTATTAACAAATATTTTAAGTAAAATATTAAAATAGTACTAAATAGTATTTATATTTTAAAAATTAAATACTAAAATATCCATAAACAATCATATTATATTTAGCAATCAGATATTTATATAGAATCATTAATATTTAAATTTTTTAAAATTTAATATATAATACATAATAATGTCATAATGATACTTATTTGTATAAATTGATATATAATTTTATAGTTGAAAATAATACGTAATAATATATTCATATATGAAAGAAGAAGAAAAAAAATACTATAATACATTTCCATACACCTTAAAATAATTTCCAAACAACATAGTAATAATACATTCTTGTGGTAATAATATACTTTTCCAATTTCTCCAATAATGTTTCCTATACTTTCACATTTTTAACACTAATTTTGGCATAGAATTCCAATTCGAGTGGGTCTAAAGCTCAATTTAGTTTGTGTTATCCTCCTTTATAATTTTTTATGAATGAATTATCAAGTTTGTTGGGGCAATCCCTACATTAGAAGACACTAATAGTTTACAATCATTTTTAGCTAATTGAATTGCAACGGAAAATAGAAGTAATCTTAATATCAAATAACTTTGACAAAGAAATAATAAAATAAAATTACTTGCATCCCCTCATATTAAATAAAATAAATGTCATTCTTTGTTTCATTGTCTCTCTCATTTTATCAATTTAATTAAAGAATAAATTTATTAGAGTCTAGTCTAGCATTATTAATTTATTTAAATATTAATCAAATATAATTAAAACTAATGTTAAAATTGTGCATCAATTTTTTTACATAATATAACCAAAAGGTATTTAAGAAAATTCCTGTTATTTACATAAATTTATAAAAAATAATCTATATTAAACGTAACAATTCTAAATTGTGACTTATCATTTAATGAAATCACACTATAATTATATTTTATCAATAATTAAATTATAAATAATTAAATCTTCAATAATTAAATTGTTATCATCATTTTATATTACTCAAACAGAACGCTACTAGAGAAGAAACAGTATGGAAACAAAAAATATTCTTTTGGGAATTAAAAATCAGATTGAGGAAATCACGAGAAATCCGATTTCCAGTCTCTGAGTAAACATGTCATAAATGTGTTATTTGAATTTGTCGTCGTTTAAACAAATTTCCAAGAAAATTCTCGTTATTTTGAACGTTTCTTTCGTTTCCTTGCGTCTAAAATAATAAATAAAGAACAAAAGTTCTTATGCCGGATAAATACTGTACCGACGAAGAGCTTTGGGAGTACAGACGAGCAAGCAGCAACGACGCTTAGTCAGTTGCAAAGATTATAGTTTAGCAGTCGGAGATTGAAACAAATAATTTTGCTGACCGAATGAAAACAACAGCTCTTTCCATAAAAAGAAAAGCGAAATCTCTCCCTCCAACATCAGCACCCCCCCCCCTTAAAAAAAACTCTCTCTCTCTCTGTAACACAAGTATATATAAGCTCGCTCGCATGCTTTTCGTTTTCTTTGTGAATCTTCTGTTTTGCAGCTCTTTAAGCGTTTTCCCATTTGGGTTTTGATGTTGGTATGCGAATAGTTGAACCGAGCAAATGGTTTTGTTCCAAGTATTGATTCTAGCATTTCTTTTGTTTATACTGAGCTTCACCTTTGTTCATGGAGGAATACCCACCACCCTTGATGGACCTTTTGAGCCTGTCACTGTCCCACTTGACAAAAGCTTCCGTGGGAAGGCCGAGGATTTGCCCGATACTGACCCACGAGTTCAAAAGATAGGTGATGGTTTTGAGCCTGAGCAAATCTCCGTCTCTCTCTCTGTAGACTATGACTCTGTTTGGATATCTTGGATTACAGGTCTGTTTTCTTCTTTCATTGATTGGCAATTAGCTCTTTGCTTTTCTTCTGGTCCAATTAGCTCTTTACTTTTCTTCGGTCAAGCGAATTGCATACCACATCGGTTCTGGACGTGTACATATGATCCCACCGGATATTTCTACCTATGAACCGCATTTGTGTTGGGTCCAAGAGTGTTGAAGTGATCCCACGTCATTTCCGGAAAATGATGGTGATCAGTTTATAAGTGTTAAAGAAACGCTCATCTCAGAAACTAGCTTTTGGGTTGAGAACGGCCAACACTGTTATCAAAGGACTAAATCGTGAGGACTGCTGATTGCTTAAACGACGGGCTAGAGAGGACAATACTTCCTCTTGTTAGAACAAACATAGGCAAAATGTGATGCTCTCCTTTTGTTTTCCCCCTTTATACTGAGAAAAAGGAATGTTAGTTTCCATTGCTTTAAAGTTCAAATCAATGGTCAAGGGCAGGTTTTGGTGCTGTCATCAACCTGAATGTCGTTTTTTTCTGAATATTTCTTATTCCACTGATGCAGTAAATTGTAATATAACTGGTAAATGTTGAAATTCAATGGTCAACCAAATTACTGCTATGCTTGGTGAATAATTGCATTCTTGTTTGTTTTATTTTATTTTCTCAATTCATGTTCTTGAGACACTGAATAGAAAAGTTTGATTTTACTTGATTTGTACATGGAGGGACTATATTTCCCTTACCTTTTACCATCTCATGTACATGGAGGGGCTATATTTTCCTTACCTTTTACCATCTCAGAATTGAGGCTTCAGAATTATATTTTACCGATCAATATTTAGTTATACTAAGATCAAATTATGTGTGCAGGGGATTTCCAGATTGGGGACGATATACAACCGTTAGATCCTGGAAGTGTGGCAAGCATTGTCGTATACGGAGTGTTTAGATTTCCCATGATTATCCAAGCAGTGGGGTACTCTCTTGTTTATAACCAACTTTATCCTTTTGAAGGCCTTCAGAACTACACTTCTGGAATTATACACCATGTTCGTCTCGCAGGTAAATCAATTCACACTTCCTCGATTTTTGAAAAACGTTAGTCTTCATCTTCGTATAAGTGTGGGAATTCTATCTCTACAGGACTGGAGCCTGATACTCTATATCAGTATCAATGTGGAGATCCTTCTATCCCATCAATGAGTGATGTATATTATTTCAAGACTATGCCTGCGTCCGGCCCGCAGAGTTATCCTCATAGAATAGCAGTAGTTGGAGATTTGGGACTTACATATAATACTACGACAACAGTTGATCATTTGTTGAGTAACCATCCTGATCTTCTTCTGTTGGTTGGTGATGTTAGTTACGCCAACTTATATCTTACGAATGGAACTGGCTCTGATTGCTATTCTTGTTCATTTTCGGATACTCCCATTCATGAAACTTATCAGCCTCGATGGGATTATTGGGGAAGGTGAGTCTGTTTTTTATGCTGAAGTTCATCAGTTCATCTTTGCCCAACCTGTAATTATTATAAAATAGGGAACTGACAACGGATGGGCCAAAAGGGTTGCGGGCTATTGTGATTAATTAGATTATTACACTTATTGAACTCTAAAACTCAGTCTTCTTGGGGGCTTAAAGTGAAAGTGTAGAAGGGTTATGGTTTGAAGATGGCTTGGATCTTACGAAGGTGTAGGTTTAAAGATGGAATTTATTTTGTCCTCGTATGAAGAAATGTTTACAGTTCAGTAGAAAAACCTCTCTTCGATTAAGTAGGCGAATGATTCAAGGGTGGTGTACTATCTGAGGTATGCGAAACAATCTCCCATTTTCTTTTTCCAAAAACAAATTCCATTGGATAGTTTGGGGACGATATATTGTAGATATAAAAAAGTGTTTGGGAAAAAAAGATGACAGAGTTTCTGATTTTGTTTGTAATCTACGATTTTCTCTTCTTTTCCTTTAAATGTTTCTCTTTGTTTGTTATTAATATAATGCCTTTGTTTGATTTATTCCAATATGGCTTATGTCATTGTTATTCTGGGACACAATCAAGGTTTATGCAGCCATTGATATCCAAAGTTCCGATAATGGCATTGGAAGGGAACCATGAGATAGAATTACAGGCTGAAAACCAACAATTTGTTGCTTATGGTTCTCGATTTGCCTTTCCATCTGACGAGAGTGGATCATCATCTCCACTCTACTATTCTTTTAATGCTGGTGGCATCCACTTCATAATGCTTGGCGCCTACATATGTTATGACAAATCAGGTGAACTTTCAACTCAATCCTTTTTCGAACTTTTTGCTGGCAATGCTTTTAGATCCTGTGCTGAGATACTCTAATTTACTAATACAGGGGAACAATACAAATGGCTGGAGGAAGACTTGCGTTGTGTTGATAGAAAAGTGACGCCATGGTTAATAGCTAGCTGGCACCCGCCGTGGTACAGCACCTACAAGTCGCATTATAGAGAAGCTGAGTGTATGAGAGTCGCTATGGAAGAATTGCTATATAATTATGGCGTTGACATAGTCTTTAATGGGCATGTAAGTATAACATGGATCTTTTGCTAGCTACATGTAAGATACAAATAATGGTGCATTTGCAAGAATTTGCCCTTAATTATAAATAAAAAAGTCTACATTAAGACTGCAAGTTTTAGGTAAATAATGGATTTGCATAACTGGTTTCCTGCCCATAAGAAGCTTGAATTAATGATTATTGTGAAAAGCAATGAATTTAATTCTATTGGGTTAGTAACTGAGTGATGTACAATTATTACAGGTTCATGCATACGAGAGGTCTAATCGAGTTTATAACTACACTTTGGATCCATGTGGCCCTGTTTATATCACAGTAGGAGATGGTGGTAACCGGGAGAAGATGGCAATTGCTCATGCTGATGAACCTGGTAACTGCCCTGAGCCGTCTTCAACACCTGATGAATTCATGGGTGGGTTTTGTGCATTTAATTTCACAGCAGGACCAGCAGCTGGAAATTTCTGTTGGGATCGACAACCTGATTTTAGTGCATACCGAGAAAGTAGCTTTGGCCATGGGATTTTAGAGGTTCTCCTCTCTCTCTCTCTCTCTCACTCTAATACATAGACAAAGGCATCAACTGGCACAATGATAACTTTAAAAACACAAATAGGACTAGTATTGGAGTTTTGTTTACTGATTACTGCACGAAATAGGACAAGTATTAGGGTAGTATTTGACACTGATGCTTTGTGAAAAAACATTTCTTTAAAACTGGATTGGCATGTGATGCCAATAAAGTAAAGGCTCTTTTAAGGTTCAATCCAGGAGAATAAAGATAAATTTAAAAATATTAATTATTTTATATTCATTATGAGTTGTTTCCGCAGAAAACTCCAATCATGCCTCGGCCAGGTTTTTGTTGTGCATTAACTTATAATTGATTCACTTCCTAAACTCTTTGATTAATCACAGAAAAAACTCTTTGATTAGCAAACGTTAATAGATGGTGTTGATGAAAGAATGGATGCAACCTTATGATTTTTTGAGAAAGCTCCTCACTTTGTTAGGGTAGACTTCAATAACACGGCTCGGAAAGGATTGGAAAACAGCAATGCAATGAGTATCCTTTCGTTTCTATGATGTGCAGGTGAAAAACGAGACTCATGCTTTATGGACGTGGCACCGAAATCAGTATGCATACAACCTCGCTGGAGATCAGATTTATATTATCAGACAGCCAGAGATATGTCCAGTTGAAGCAAAGGTACATAGACTTGAAAAAACAGTAAAAGGAGTTCCATAATTAAGTACACCATCAAGGGGTTTAATATTGAACTTATATCTTGCAGTCTGTGGTTATTGCCTCATCAGAGAACCTTATATTTAGACAGTTTTACCATAGATTGTTGGTGTACATCTCACAGTCAAGTAATTTCATTATGTTCTTTCACCTGTGGAAGAAAAATAATAAAATCGATTTAAGAGGCTTATAGATTAAGTTCTGGTCTAATATTGAACTTAAAACCAACTGCTGCACTGAAGAATATTAGTGAGTTGTAGATAGATGATGTGAACGGGTCGTTTGTATATATATACAAGGACGAGAAAGTCGTGTATAATTTCATTTTTACCTACATAATATGTGTAAACTAACGATATCATCAACTAACTCAAAAACTGTAGAAGGCTGATTAGCTTATCTCACAAGCAGTAACAGTTAGCAAACGCCAACAATTACACAGTTGTTTAACAATATTGTTAAGCAAACGTTTACAAAGGGAAATCAAAGAATTACCGGAATGAAATTTAATTTCCATTGGACTTCCCAATGTCAACATCTCTCTCTCTCTCTCCAAAATGTGTGGGGTCAAATGGGTGTTTCCAGCAATCTAAATCTTGTACTTGTAGAAGGTCGTCCCCACTCGCCAGACCAGATTAATGACCTTACACTATAAGGAATCCATCTCCCTCTTCAACTTCCACCTCCTGTACATGTCATCTTGTTGCTCTTAATTTGTTCTGATGAAAGATGACAATATAACCACCTTTATTGGTGGTCTAACTTATTATCAACCGACAAGATCATCAGCAGCCTACTCCTCCCAAAATGTCAACCACTTCCACTCGTCTCTGTTCAGACTTCTTGCAACATTCTTGTTTCTATCTTCTTCTGCTTCAGCTGCCTGCACTATATCAGACCGTGGTTCTCGCTTGCCCTTCTACAATTCAACATCAGTTTCCCGTCCTTTGAATTGGTCCTCTTCCATTGATTGCTGCTTCTGGGAAGGCATTGTTTGTCAAACCATTGCCAATAGTGATGAACAAAGGGTTACCCAATTGCTGCTGTCATCCAGAGTCTTAATGGTTTTATTTCTTTATACCTCACCAACCTCACCTTTCTCTCCCACCTTGATCTTTCACAATCGCCTCTCGGGTCCTCTTCCCTTAGAATTATTTTCTTCCTTATAGCATCTTCAAATCCTAGATTTCAGCTCATCTAACTGGCAACTTACCAGCATCCTCATCATTTGGTGGTAACTTTAGTAATAGCGTAATAGAGACACTGGATTTGTCAAGCTATTACTTCTCTGGGACAATCACATCTTCATTTATCCAGCTAAGTAGCAACATCAGGGAGTTTGACAATTTTCAATGTCAGCGATAACAGCTTTGTGGGTCCCGTACCAACTAATTTCTTCTGCCTGAATAATACATCCAACAGTTCTGTAAGAGAATTGGATTTCTCCTTCAATGATTTTAACGACCAAATTAATCCTGGCTTAGGGGAGTGTTCCAATTTGGTCATTTTCCGAGCCTGTTTCAATAATCTATCAGGGCCAATCCCGGATGACCTTTACAAGGCTCTAGCCCTTGAGGTGTTATCCTTACCTGTGAATCACCTCAGTGGGAGCATCAGTAATGACATAGTCCGCCTCACCAACCTCACAATCCTTGAGCTTTATTCCAATACATTGAGTGAAACCATTCCAGAGGATATTGGGCAGCTCACCAACCTGGATCAGTTCTCGCTTTACATGAACAATTTGTCTGGCACTCTCCCACCATCTCTTATGAATTGTACCAATCTCGTCTTACTGAATATGCGAATCAACCGTTTGAAAGGAGACCTCTCAGCTGTTGATTTCTCTAAACTTGTAAGGCTTATAACACTTGACCTTGGCAATAATGGGTTTACAGGTAGCCTACCGGAAACCATTGACTCGTGCCGATCACTCAAGGCAGTTAGATTTGCTAGTAACAGGCTCTCCGGGGAGATCTCACCCGCATTGCAAAGCTCCAATCCTTGTCTTTCCTGCCAATCTCTAGAAACGCTCTTACGAACCTAACAGGGGCAATAAGGAGTCTGATGGGTTGTAAAAACCTAGGCACTCTTGTTCTGTCCAAGAATTATCTTGGTGAAGAGCTGCCACATGATGATAGCATTGTTTTAGACGCAAACAGTTTTCAAAACATCCAGGTGTTTGTTCTGGGTGCCTGTGAATTATCTGGTAAAGTACCATCTTCGATAGAGAAGCTTAGACAACTTGTAGTCTTGGACCTCTCCTTCAATAATCTCATAGGTTCAATTCCAAGTTGGTTGGGTTATCTGCCCAGCCTTTTCTATGTTGACCTGTCAAATAACAACTTTACAGGAGAATTTCCTACCGAGCTTTGCAGACTGCCAGCATGGTTGTCAAAACAGATTCTTGATCCAGTAAACCAGAGTTATCTTGCTCTGCCCATCTTTCTTTTGCCTCCTAATGCTACCAAGACACAGTACAATAAGATTTCAAGCCTTTATCCGGCTATGTATCTCGGAACTAATACCATCAATGGTAGAATCCCAGAGAAATTGGCCAACTGAAAGCTGTACGTGTATTGAACTTGAGCAATAACAACTTCTCAGGAAACATGCCAGATACAATTTCTAACCTCATTAATTTGGGGATGATGGATCTTTCCATTAGCCATCTAACTGGTGAAATCCCTCCTTCCCTTGGTGGTCTCTATTTCTTGTCTTAGTTCAGCGTGGCAAATAACAGTTTCGAAGGACCAACACCAACTGGGGGTCAGTTTCATACTTTTCCCAGCTCCAGCCAGAGAGGGAATCCAGGCTGTGTGGGCCAACAAAACATAATGGCTTAGGGAAAACAACCATAGTTCAACTTGTGTTTGGGATTTGCTTGGGCATTGGTTTTGTTGTCGCCGTGGTGGGGTTGTGGATATTGTCCAATGACCATTATCAGAAAAGGTTGAGAAGGACTTAAAATGAATGAGCACGACGATTGTTAACATACATAGATTTATAAAATAATCTACGCTAGCTTTTTTTGGGTCACAGTGAACTTCATTGTACTTCACCTTGTATTTTGCACAAGTTTCAAAACCTATATATAGGCCTTATTTTGCACATGTATATACTCAATACAATAGAATAGTATGTCTCATATCCTAGCATTGTATCGAGCCTACAACTCAGTGATATAGTTTTTCTGTTCTCTGATCTTGTTCTTTGATCTCTGATATGTTTCTTTTCTCTCTTTTTTTTTTTAGTATTTTGGTAGTCTCCCACCAGTAACTCCCAACTACCATCACCGTTAAAAAAAAAAGAAACCGTTGTGGTTGTTAATGAATATCTTGTATATTCTTAATCTTATATATAGCCTCCAGAGGCGTGTGTAGTACAATAGTGAAGTACAACTGTACAGTGTGAATGTGGATAGTTTGCTAGTGTAGATTAATATAAAAATATAACTTGACATCCCCTCTCAAACTTAAATTGGTAGAGGAGAAGTGATATTGAGTTTGAATACTAAGTCTTGAAAGCATCCTCCTGGATGAGTCTTTGTAAATATATCAGAAGTTGATCACCTAAGGCATCTGAAAGAAGTTGAATTATGCCCCAAGATGCATGTTGTAGAATGAAGTGATATTTATCTGTATGTGTTTAGTGCGTTCATGAAAGACTTCATCATGCCCAATTTAATCGCGCTTTAATTGTTGTATGGAAGAATCATACTAGTGGAGTGTACAATACTCATATTTTCAAGTAACCAACAAATTCAGAGAAAGTTCTTGAGAGTACGAAAACAACTCAAAATATATTTTTAGATTTGGTAACTTTTTGGTTTCTAATATTTACTATTATCCGATTTATTCTAATCCTCAGCATATGCACTGTATTAGTTAGTACAGTATCTTTCGTACTAAACTACACGAGTGCAGTAATTAATCAAAATTCAGTGTCATGTCAAATGCAATACAATGCCAAGTATTTTCCTACCTTCTATTTGGGGCTGCCCAACATGCCGTAAGAAGAAATAGGTATGCCGTATTATTGGAGAGCTTCTCACTAGAAGAGTAATCTGCATAATAAGATACCTTAACATGAAGAGTCTACAAAGTACAATAGCAAATGAATGGAGTGAGGGGTAGATAGAAACTGACTAACAATATGAACAACATGTGCGACTCGGTAACGATCAAATGAACCAGGCCTCCCACTAATTTTTGGTAGTGCTGCATTAGCAAGTGATAAACCATCAAGGGGACTGAGATGTCCATTCTGTCAAGATGTGTAGGAGCATCCTTACAATCAATGATCCACAATCCAGCACGTGCGACAAGAACAAATGTATATTTAGTCTAAGAAAGACAATAACCATAAGAATCATTAAGACTTCAAGCCTAAAAAAGTAGTTGAAGAAACCAAGGTATTTCATCTTAAAGTGTTTACTCATAAAAGCTTTTAAATTAGAGATGATATGAACGACATCACCTGTAATTATCCTATCATCAACCGATAGTATAAAAATAGTAGTTCCTTTATCAAACATGCAATCACATAATGTAGAATCATGTGGAATGAATGTGAAACCAAGTGATTGTCGCATTAAATTTTGCAAACCATGCTTATGGTGCTTGCTTAAGAATGTAATCTGCTCGACAAAGTTTGTAAACTTTTTTTTGTTGAGGATTGTACATTTCTTTAGTTAAGTCTCCACTGAGAAACTCAATTTTGACAACCATGTGAAAGAATTTCCATCGACGAATTGAAGCAACAGCAAATCAAGTTCTTACATACGTAAGACGAGCAATTAGAGCAAAAGACTGTTTATAGTCAGTTTTATGCACTTGTCTATACCCATTTGCTACTAGTTGATTTGTGTCGCGATCGATTGAGCCAACATAATGACTTTTAATCTTACAAAATCATTTATAGCCCACAATTTTATTTACCAAGAAAAAGATCAACCAAATCCCTTGTACGAGTGCCTTTCAAGTGCATGTAATTCTCGTTCCTTACCAAACCACTACAAAAAAAAAAGTGCTTTTATGGCATTTTTTAGGGACGGCGGTTATAACCACCGGCTAAACCACCATCAATTATTTAACGGCATTTTTTCACAACCGCCGGCAATGTAAATTTTTACCAGCGATTTTATTCAACTATTGGCGGTGGTTTTAACCCGTTGACAAATATATTTAAAAAATTTCATTTTTTTACTAGTGGTTATAAACAGTTGCTATTTGTTAAGAAAACAGATGCAAGTATTTTAAAATTTACACAACCTTTTTTTTTCGAACATCCCATGATATTTTAGAATTACTGTTTCACAACACATTCTATGATACATATTGTTACCGAAAATCTTCGAATGTTAGGTGGCTTGTGATCTCTCATCCCCGTGTGGATCCTCTCTACCTGAAACCTACACAACGTAAATGTAAAACTCTAAAGACGAAGAGCGGGGGGTGCTTTCCTCGTTGACGAGCCTCCGATGCCTAAGTTAGTATCATGAAGTAATTTTGGCAGAGTTTTCTTAGGAGAGAGTTGTGTACCTTTTCATTCATTAGTGAATGAATTTATATCTAAGTCCTCGGGTAAAGGAAGCATGTCGAGGAAGCTATCTGAAGTGTGCTGGGGAAGCTTCACAAAGCACGAAGTCAATTTTGGCTGATGCTGATTGGACAGAAAGGATGCGGGTTTGACATAAAGTGATAGTCATTTATTGTCAAAATGACCAGACTGTGGTTATCTTGACGCTTCATCATGACGATTGGACTTGTTGGGCGCTACTATCAGCAGGTAATGATGACTTTACGCTTGGAAACTACCTGAGCTCTTTTTGTTGAGCCTTAACCTCACTCTTGCTTTCACTTGAGCTTGGGTCTGTATGGCCCGAGCTCCATAGTATCTGACCAGATGAGCTTGACTTTCTTCCTTTGGAAGTTCTTAATCAACAAGTTCTTCAATATGGCGTCACACACATCACCCCGTTGCTGGTAGATGGGAAAACACCCATAACAGTTGCCTCAATCAAGGACTTGGGTGGCTTCAATTACCCAGGTCCGAAGACTTCACCGTTTGAGCCCCGTGTTTGAGCTACCTTGACATGGTAATGGGCTTCATCTCCTCCCCCGAGCATCTCATACGTGTGCCTCTACTCGCTAAAGGAGATTACACTGAAGGGATCTGACCATCTTTACCAAGGGCACGTCGTTTCACCTTTTCCACGTTTTTGAGATCGTTAAACTTTTGGGAGCAGGGCAGGGAACTAGTGGCATATAGGATGCGCATAGAGAAGAGTGAAGGTCATTAATCCACGAGACTAGATTCCTTGATGTGTTGTTTTGTTTCATCATGTCATTTGGTCTTCTGAAATCTCCTCATTGGTCCTTGAAACGGTTGTCCATTGATTGTTAAGACGTCTCACTGGCCGCCATCATGACCCCTTTTCATGTCCATTAAGTGGGCACTTTCTTCTCTTGATGCCTATAAATAGACATCCTATTCCTCCTCATTTTCTTCATCCTTGCCTTCTTGCCAAGGTTGAAACCCTTATCAATCTTTTCCCTTGCCCCGACTCTCTTTCCTAGAGAAAAAGTAACCCCTCCCCTCTAGGGCTTCTTCGATTTTGGAGGTTTCGCTTCAATATCTCCTTAGGGGGTCTATCCGTACACACATGCTTAAAGCCGCTAGTGACCCTTGTTGATGAAACTCCTTTCCTACTGAGCCAGATTGCTCTCCGTCTAGCTAGGCATTTTGACTCTAGCCAGACATCCTCATCGATATCTTGCCATATTTTCCTACTTTGGCTAGATCCTTAATCCCTTCTACGAGCATGAGTGCTCGGAAGACATCACTTGTCGATATCTATCCAGGCGTGCCTACTCTGGCTAGATATTTGATCTCGTCTTCAAGATTGTGTACACGACAGACATCTCTTGTCGATATCCAACCAAGCATGCCTACTCTAGCTAGATCTTCAACCTCGTCTGCGAGCATGGGAGGTTAGAAAACATCTCTTGTCAATATCTAGCCATTCTTTCCTACTCTGGCTAGATATTCAATCTCGTCTGTAAGCATGAGTGCTCGGCAGACATCTGTTGTCGATATCTAGCTAGGCTTTCCTACTCTGAAAAAATATTCAATCTCGTTTGCAAGTATGGGTGCTTGGAATATATCTATTGTCGATATCTAGCCAGGTGTGCCTGCTTTGGCTAGATCTCTTGATCCTGTCTGCGAGCATGAGTGCTTGGCAGACATCTCTTTTTGATATCTAGCCATGCTTTCCTACTCTGGCTAAATATTCAATCCCTTCAACAAGCATGAGTGCTCGATACACATCTCTTGTTAATATCTAGCCAGGCTTTCTTATTCTATCTAGATATTCAATCTTTTATGCGGGCGTGAGTGCTTGACAAACATCGCTTATTGATATCTAGCTAGGCGTGCCTACTTTAGCTAGATTTTCAATCTTGTCGACGAGCATGACTACTCGATAGACATCACTTGTCGATATCTAGCTAGACATGAATGCTCGACATACATCTTTTATTGATATTTAGTTAGGCTTTCTTGCACTAGCTAGATATTCAATCCCGTCTATGAGCATGAGTGCTCCGCAGACACCTCTTGTCGATATCCAGCCTGACATGCTTGCTCTGGCTAGATCTTCAATCTCGTCGGTGAGCATGAGTGCTCGATGTTAGCCCTATATCTCTATGAGATAACTTTTGATGATAACAAAACATTGACATTGCTAATAAATTTAATCAAATTTGCAGAGGCTATTGAAAAAATTACCACAAGACATTCCAATTGAAGATCATGAAAATATTTATTTTCATAGTATCTCATAAAGCATGAAGATATTTACTTTCATGTAATTTTTGTTAGGATCTTACTCATTTTAATTGCCTTTATTAAAGCTCAATTTATTTAGGGATGCCTATCTTAAACACCAAAAATCATATCTCTCTTACACAATAGACAAAATACATGAGATGCAGATAATGAAAAAGCACAAACAAAGTAAGTTTCAATTTCAAGTAGATAGAGAGAGATGGAGCTTATCCAAATAATTTTTGACCATATTGGGTTATTTTGGGTATGAGTATTCCTTGCCTTCTAGATCAAGGATTTTTTGTCCTCATTATTAAGGATGGAGTGTTCTTTCCTTTGTCTATATTCAAAATTTGAAATTTCCCTCCTAAACCATAACCTCCATCTCCTCCATAAATACACCTCATTTATATTCACAAAACACAAATTCACAGCCAAAAGATTTGCTTTTAAAACTCTCCCAGTACTCTCATAAATCTCTCTTAATATCTTAAGCTTTATACTTGCAAATTTCTTGAGTGGGCAAGATTTTTTTTTTGTGAACTTAGATTGGAGATTCTACTCTTTTGATAGAGTTATTGTAAGAGGTCACTTAATCTCGAAACACATAGCCTTGTGAGGTTTAGTTGGCACCCATAAAGCCAATTGAGTTTGTAAGGTTTGGTATTCACCCTTAAGAATATCGTGGGATAAAAAATATCTAAGAGGGGAATTGGAGCATGGATGTAGGTAAGGATGTTCAACGGTCGGTCTGGTCAGATTTTTGGAGGAAAACGAGACCAAACCGAAAATTAGGTCCTCCTATATGGAGGACCGAACCGACCAAAACACTACAAAAAATCCGAACCGACCATATTGAACTTCAACGGTCGGTTCGAACGAATTTTACAGTCTAAGTATGTATTTTATACGCGTGATAAATACACGTAATTTTTAGATTAAAAATTTAATGCACGGTTAATACATTAAACATATTATACGCGTGATAAATACGTCTTATTTCAAGACATGCTTTAATAGCAGGGTGCTTACTTCATCATGAGGAGGTAGATGTAGTACTTTTATAACTCATTCCCACCTCAACTCTCTATTTCCTTTCTGATGTGGGAATGGGGAAAAGTCACTTTTTACTTGAAAAATCATTTTATATATATTATATTGGTTGAAATTCTGGACCGAACCGACCAAATATGAGAAAAACCCATCCAGACCGATCAACTTCGGTCCGGTCCAGATCGGATTATACGGTCTGGAAGGTTTTTGAACACCCCTAGACGTGGGGATAGGTTTTTCCGAACCATGTAAAAATATCGTGTGCCTATCTTCTTCTCTTTTTTCTCTTTTTATTTTGTGCTATTTATTTTTTGCACTTTATTTTTCCGCACTTAAATTGTGCTATTTAATTTTCGAACTTTAAGTTTTTGTAGTTATTTTACATTTATATTATCGTAAGCATTATTTACTTTAATACTTTTATTTATTACTTATTTATCTTTTTAAGAGTTAAACTCGGAGAACATTGAAGTTCATTCTTGAACATTCATTTTTCACTTGAGTACGAAATTTTTTTAATTTGAACACGATCACCTAATTCACCTCCCTCTTAGGTTTCCATATCGATCCTACACTCGGCAGAAATCTTTTGTCGATATCTAGCAAGGATTTCTTGTTCTGGCTAGATATTCAATCTCTTTTGTGAGCATGAGTCCTCGACATACATCTTTTGTTTATATCTAGTCAGCGTGCTTGTTTTGGCTAGATCTTCAATCTCTTCTATCAACTTGAGTGCGTGACAAACATCTCTTGTCGATATCTAGTCAGGCGTGTCTGCTATGGTAATATCTCCAATCCCGTCTTCCAGCATGTGGATATCTAGCCAGGATTTCCTGTTCTGGCTAGATATTCAATCTCGTCTGTTAGTATGAGTGCTCGGAAGACATCTCTTGTCCATATTTAGCCAAGCGTGCCTGCTCTGGCTAGATCTTCAATCCTGTCTACGAGCATGAGTGCTCGACAGACATCTCTTGTCGATATATAGTCAGGCTTTCCTACTCTGGCTAGATATTCAATCTTGTCTACGAGTATGAGTGCTCAAAAGACATCTCTTGTCGATATCTACCACCCGTTCCTTCCGACCAGTGGGCTAGAGCAACTCACCAGTCGTCATTTTTTTATTTAATCCCGACTAGTGGGCTAGAGAACCTCACCAGTCATCAGTTTTTTTTTTAATCTCAATTGGTGAGCTATAAAACCTTAGTAATCATCATTTTTTATTTAATCCCGACTAATGGACAAGAGATGTCTTTTGAGCATTAGTGCTCAAAAGACATCTCTTATTGATATCTATCACATGTGCCTGCTCTGGCTAGATCGTCAATCTCGTCTGCGAGCATGAGTGTTTAGAAGATATCCCTTATCGATATCTTGCCAGGCTTTCTTGCTCTGGCTAAATATTTAATCACGTCTGCGAGTATGAGTGCTCGACAGACATCTCTTATTGATATCTAGATAGGCGTGCCCGCTCTAGCCAGAAATTCAACCTCATCTACCAATATAAGTGCTCAACATGCATTTTTATCGATATCTAATCACGTGTGCCTGCTGGCTAGATCTCCAATCCCGTCTGCGAGCATGAGTTCTCGACAGACATATCTTGTCAATATCTAAACAAACTTTCCTACCATGGCTAGATATTCAATCTCGTCTGCGAGCATAAGTGTTCGACAAACATCTCTTATCGATATCTAGCTAGGCTTTTCTACTATGGCTATATATTCAATCTCATCTTCGAGCGTGAGTACTCGACACACATCTCTTATCCTTTAATATCGAAAGTTGGGCTAGAGCATCTCACCCGTCATCACTTCTTATTTAATCCTGATTGGTTGGTTAGAGCACCTCACTAGTCTTCATTGTTTATTTAATCCCGACCAGTGGGTTAGAGCACCTCACCTATCATCACTTTTTGTTTAATCCCAACCAGTGAGCTAGAGCATATCACCGGTCATCACTTTTTATTTAATCCCGACCAGTGGTCTAGAGCACCTCACCAGTTATCACTTTTTATTTAATCTCAACTAGTGGGCTAAAAGCACCTCACACACCACTCATCACTTTTTCTTTAATCCTGATTGGTGGGCTAGAGCACTTCAGTAATCATCACTTTTTATTTAATCTCGACTGATGGACTAAAGCATCTCACTTGTCATCACTTTTTTACCTTCTCACATATCATAGAGGAGTCAGTTTTTAAAGATTTTTAGGGTCATTAGAAAAATCGTTATTGAATATTATAGTTCGATTCTCATAGAAATACACTAGAATAAAAAATCTCATCAGAAGTTATTTCTATCGGAGGAGAAAACGGAGGCCTTTTATTTGAAAACTATCGACGAACATGCGATCTTTGTTTCCAGTTGCACCAGCGAGGGCTAAAGACTGCTTAGCTTTCATCTCCTTGCTTCTTCCCCTTCATATTTGTGTGGGAGTGCCCCTTTCTCCGAGATTTATCTTTACCTTAGTGGTGAGGCACCTCGAGCTTCACGCTTTGCTCAGGGGTGAGCACTGGCGTATCTTGAATTATCTTCTCTGGTGGTCTAGCAAAAGTATGACCAACTATCACGAGCCCTCAGGTTCCCTCCCGGGACACCCCTCAGATAGCGTGTCATCTATGGGCTCTACTATCCCTATTGTTCCAGTCGCTTCGCGTGTAGGCTTCAATGGAACGTGCCCGCGTAGGTGTCATGTGAAGCTCATGACTCCACCGAAAGCATATGTGCGGGGGGTCTGGCATTCTCCCATGCCATCTCATCGAGGCTTCGTCCCTGTGACTTGTGAGTTGGCGCTTAAATTTTGGCACGATCCTCATCCTTCTATTTCACTTGCTATAAGATAGGAGTCTTAGGGCCACGTT
Source organism: Datisca glomerata (assembly GCA_003255025.1). Classification (NCBI taxonomy): domain Eukaryota; kingdom Viridiplantae; phylum Streptophyta; class Magnoliopsida; order Cucurbitales; family Datiscaceae; genus Datisca; species Datisca glomerata. The sequence goes on from QANY01009658.1 coordinate 911,427, forward strand.
ACATGGGCTTGTATTTCATCTATGTAGGATGGTGTATTCAAGCTTATGTATTTTAGTCAGGAATAATCCTCAGCTCATCCAACAACATCTTGTGGTTCCTTCCTGGCGGCCAAAGGGATACCAAAAGCTCGGACGATTGGCAACCCATCGGTACATCCANGGGCTTTCATTTCATCTACGTAGGATGGTGTATTCAAGCTTATGTATTTTAGTCAGGAATAATCCTCAGCTCATCCAACAACATCTTGTGGTTCCTTCCTGGCGGCCAAAGGGATACCAAAAGCTCGGACGATTGGCAACCCATCGGTACATCCACGATCGTTCCTATATTTCCTCCACCTTTTGGGGGTGAACCTAGCCAGAACCTCCTAAGAGAGGAGCCTAGCCTTTCACAGCCAGAGTTTTCCTTGGTTCTAGTTCCACCAAGAGGTAACACTCGCTCGAGCTAGAAGATCACCACGTTTTTCCCTGAGTAGTTTCCCCTAGAGTTGGGGGGGCTGAAGACTGCTTGACTTCCATCTCCTTGCCTTTTGCCCTTCATCTGTGTGCGAGCGTCCCTTTCTCTTAGCTTCATCTTTACCTTAGTGGTGAGGCACCTTGAGCTTCGCACCTTGTTTAGGGGTAACCGATCACTTATCTTGAATTGTCTTCCCCAGTGATCTAACGACAATATAGTCAGCTTTCCCGACTCCTCAGGTTCCCTCCTAGGACCACCCCTAGGATAGTGTGCCAGCCACGGGCTTTATTATCCATGTGGTTCCAGCCACTTCGTGTGGACTAAATGGAACGTGCCCGCTTAGGGGTCCTATGAAGCTCTTGACTTCACTAAAAGTAGGTGCGTGGGGTTTGGCGTTCTCTCTTGCCATCTTATGAGGTCCTTTCGCGTGACTTGTAAGATGGCACTCAGATTTTGGCATGAGCCATGTCCTTCTGTTTCACCTATTGTAGGATGGAGGGTAGGGGGCTGCATGGCTTAGGCTTGCATTTCAGCTACAAAGGCGGGCCGATGCAATCTTATGTATTTCAGCCGGTAATAATCATTGGCTCATCAAACCACATTGTACGGTTCCTTCCTGAAGGCCAAAGGGATACCAAAAGCTCGGACGATTGGCGGCCCATCTGTGCCTCCACGGTCATTCGTATATTTCCTCCACATTTCAGGGTTGACCCTAGCCAGAACCTCAAAAGAGAGGAGCCTAGCCCTTCACAACCCAAGTTTTCCTTGGTTCTGGTTCCCTCGAGGGGTAACACCCACCCTAGCTAAAGATCTTCATGCCTTTCCCTGAGTAGTTTTCCCCAGAGCTCTAGGAGCGTGTGGCAACTTTACTTGTGGTCTTTTGATTCGTGAGAGCGGATCATTCCCGTGCAAGAGCCCGTTGTGACTTGCGCAGTATCTATCACATCTTTCATTTCCTCCTGGGTTATCTTAGAGGTTACAGCCACCACATCCTTCTTCTTTTATTGGGTAGTTCTGGGGAGGTAGTAGGTTTGTTCTCCAACGGGGAGACGGACAGGTCTACCTTTTCGTTCTGAACTTCATCGGCGTAGAACTTTGGGCCCATTATCTCCTTGCAAGAAGAGACAATGCCTCTAATGCTTTGGCGAGGATGTTTTATAGTCGTTTCCCATAGACGGTGCCAATTATTATTACCGAGAATCTTTGAATATTAAGTGGCATGCAATCTCTCATCCACGTGTGGATCTTTTCTGCCTGAAATCTGCACAACACAAAGAAAAACTCTAAAGACAGAGAATTGGGGATGGTTTCCTCGTCGAAGATCCTTCAATGCCTAAGTCACTATCCTAGAGTAATTTTGGTAGAGTTTTTCTTAGGAGAGAGTTGCATACCTTTTCGTTCATTAGTGGATGCATTTATATCTGAGTCATGGCGATTGGACTTGTTAGGTGCTACTGTCAGCATGTAATGATGACTTTGCGCTTGGGGACTGCCTGAGCTCTTTTTGTTTAGCCTTAACCTCACTCTTGCTTTTTCTTGAGCTCACGTCTGTATGGCCCGAGCTCGATAGCATCTGACCATATGAGGTTAGCTTTCTTCCTTTGGAACTTCTTAAGCAACAAGTTCCTCAATGTGGCGTGATACGGGTCGCTACATTGCTGGTGGTTGGAAAAATACTCATAATAATACAAATCCTGAATCTATCAATTTTATAAATTCTGCAGACATAAAATAATTTTAAAGTATAATTATCTCAATTCCATTAATGCTACATCCAACATTGAATAAGAATCAATTCTGAATTATAACATAATTCAATTCAAGCATTTAAGCAAACATAAAAGGAAAAAATAATATCAATTCAAACGCAAAAGCAAAAGTAACATCTTCAATTTCCATGAAACGAACGATCAAGAAGTTGGGGAGCTCCAAAATCCAATTACGATTTACAAATGAACAAAATTAATATAAGTGTTGGAATAAACATAATTTATACTTACGTAAAGTCTATCACCGCTGGGGGACTGTGTGAACGAAAAAAAAAATATGACTGACAAAAATGTTTTAGGTTTACTATTTGTTTCTCTGTTATATCCTTTTACCACAAAATATGGTGGGATAATTAGTTATCCCTTGGATGAACTTGTAAAATTCAAATTTTTTTTCTTTTTCTCATAATGAGAAATTGAAAACTCGAAAACAAAATTCTGTTTTCAAATCAATAAATTTAATTTCTTGTAAAGAAAAATATTTATGTTTTCTGCAAGGAGAAATGAAATTCAGAAGGATTAAAAACAACTTCAAATTCCTGCTCTTTAAGATCAAATTAAAATCTTTAAACAAGGAGCTCATCGTTTAGTGATTAATTACAAACAATATTTTGGGATGGATAAAATATCTAATATAAAACAAAAGAGACTTAATAAAAAGACTTAGAAATACTGATGTATTCTCTAAGATTGACATAAAATCTAGATTTTGGCAAAACCAGATAAATAATATTATTAAATAAAAATTGCATATGGTAGTTATAAAATAATGTCATTTAACCTTAGAAATTCTCCAAGTACGATAAATGAAACTTCCAACCAATTCACTGAATATTTTATTGTCTACATTAATAATAGTCTTATTAGACAATCCTAGTTGAATTTTTTAATTGTTTACATTAGTGAATATGTTAAACAATACTGAAAATACTTTAAATTATTTGCACAGATAATAGAACAAAATATTTTAATTATCTTTGAAAAATGAATCA
>QANY01009659.1:0-35053 GCA_003255025.1 Datisca glomerata
CTTTAGAACTGCCGTCACAGACGGATCGTAGCACGCCCGTGTCCGCTTCCATAGGGCATAACTTTTGACACGGGTGGAACCATGCGCCCTGTAAGATATCAAATTGAAGCTTATTCAGAGACTTACAAGTGTAACAGGGTTTATTCATCGGATTCAAGGTTTTCCTCTAGAAAACATGGACTGTGCAGCTTTAGAATTGGTGTAACAGACGGATCGTAACGCGCGCGAGTCCACATCCATATAGCATAACTTTTCACACGGGCGGAACCACGGGCCCTGTAAGACATCAAATTGAAGCTTATTCAGAGACCTACAGGTGCGACAAGGTTTACCCATCATAGATCAGTTTTGTGTTCAAGAAAACATGAACAGTGCAGCTTTAGAACTACTGTAACAAATGGATCGTAGCACGCACGTGTCCACTTCTGTAGGGCATAACTTTTGACACGGGTGGAACCACGGGCTCTGTAAAATATCAAATTGAAGCTTATTCAGAGACCTACAGGTGTGACAGGGTTTATCCGTAAGAACGGAGTTTTGTGTCCAAAAAAACACGGACAGTGCAGCTTTAGAATTGCTGTCACAGACGGATCGTAGCACGCCCGTGTCCGCTTTCCTAGGGCATAACTTTTGACACGGGTGGAACCATGGGCCCTGGAAGATATCAAATTGAAGCTTATTCAGAGACCTACAGGTGCAACAGGGTTTATTCATCAGATTCAAGGTTTGCCTTTAGAAAACACGGACTTTGCAGCTTTAAAATTGGTGTAACAGACGGATCCTAGCACGCGCGAGACAACATGCATAAGGCATAACTTTTGACACGGGTGGAACCAAGGGCTCTGTAAGACATCAAATTGAGGCTTATTCAGAGACCTACAAGTGCGACAGAGCTTAGACGGATCGTAGCACGCGCGTGTCCACTTTTGTGAGGCATAACTTTTGACACGGGTGGAACCACACGCCTTGTAAGATATCAATTTCATGTTTATTCAGAGACCTATAGGTGCGACAGGGTTTACTCATCATAGCCTAGTTTTGTGTAAAAAAAAAACGGTTAGTGCAGCTTTAGAACTCCTATAATAGAAGGATCATAGCACGTGCATGTCCACTTTCGTAGGGAATAACTTTTGACACGGGTCGAACCACGGGCCATGTAGGACATCAAATTGAAGCTTATTTAGAGACCTACAGGTGCGATAGAGTTTACCCGTCAGAGTTCAGTTTTGTGTTCGAGAAAACACGAACAATGCAGCTTTAGAACTGCTGTAACAGAAAGATCGTAGCACGTACGTGTCCACTTCCGTAGGGCATAACTTTTGACACGGGTGTAACCACAGACCCTGTAAGATATCAAATTGAAGCTTATTCAGAGACCTACAGGTGTGACAGGGTTTATCCGTCAGAGCGGAGTTTTGTTTCAAAAAAACTTGGACAGTGAAACTTTAGAATTGCTGTCTCAGACGGATCGTAGCACGCCCGTGTCCACTTCCGTAGGGCATAACTTTTGACACGGGTGGAACCATGGACCTTGTAAGATATCCAATTGAAGCTTATTCAGAGACCTACAGGTGCAACAGGGTTTATTCATCAGATCCAAGTTTTGCCTCTAGAAAACATGGACTGTGCATCTTTAGAATTGGTGTAACAGACTGATCGTAGCACGCGCAAGTCCACATCTATAGAGCATAAATTTTGACACGGGTGGAACCACGGGCCCTGTAGGATATCAAATTGAAGCTTATTCAGAGATCTACAGGTGTGATAGGGTTTACCCGTCAGAACTGAGTTTTGTGTCCAAGAAAACATGGACAGTGCAGCTTTAGAACTGCTGCGACAGATGGATCGTAGCACGCGCGTGTACACTTTCGTGGGGCATAACTTTTGACACGGGTGGAACCAAGGGCCCTATAAGACATCAAATTGAAGCTTATTCAGGGACCTACAGATGCGACAGTGTTTACCCGTCATAGCCTAGTTTTGTGACCAAAAAATCACGGTTAGTGCAGCTTTAGAACTCCTATAATAGAAGAATCGTAGCACGCGCATATCCATTTTCGTAGGGCATAACTTTTGACACGGATCGAACCACGAGCCCTATATAACATCAAATTGAAGCTTATTCAGAGACCTACAGGTGCGACAGGGTTTACCGTCATAGCCTAGTTTTGTGTCCAAAAAAGCACGGTTAGTGCAGCTTTAGAACTCCTATAATAGAAGAATCATAGCACGCGCATATCCACTTTCGTAGGGCATAACTTTTGACACGGGTCGAACCACGGGCCCTGTAAGGCGTCAAAGTGAAGCTTATTTAGAGACCTACAAGTACGATAGGGTTTACCTGTCAGAGCTCAGTTTTGTGTTCAAGAAAACACGAACAGCGCAGCTTTAGAACTGGTGTAACAGATGGATCGTAGCACGCGCGTGTCCACTTCCGTAGGACATAACTTTTCACACTGTTGGAACCATGGGCCCTATAAAATATCAAATTGAAGCTTATTCAGAGTCCTACAGGTGTGACAGGGCTTACGCGTCAGAGCTCAATTTTGTGTTCAAGAAAACACGAACAGTGCAGCTTTAGAACTCCTATAATAGAAGAATCGTAGCACGCTCAGTTTGGTGTTCAAGAAAACATGGACAGTGCAGCTTTAGAACTGTTGTCATAGACGGATCATAGCATGCCCGTGTCCACTTTCGTAGGGCATAACTTTTGACACGGGTGGAACCATGAGCTCTTTATGATATCAAATTGAAGCTTATTTAGAGACCTACAGGTGCATCAGATTTATTCATCGGATCCAAGGTTTGCCTCTAGAAAACACGGACTGTGCAGCTTCAGAATTGGTGTAACAGACGGATCGTAGCACGCGCGAGTCCACATCCATAAGGTATAAATTTTGACATGGGTGGAACCACGGGCCATGTAAGACATCAAATTGAAGCTTATTCAGAGACCTACGGGTGCGACAGGGATTACCGTGAGAGCTGAGTTATGTGTCCAAGAAAACATAGACAGTGCAGCTTTAGAACTGCTGCAATAGACGGATCGTAGCACGCGCGTGTCCACTTTCGTGGGGCATAACTTTTGACACAGGTGGAACCACGAGCCTTGTAAGATATCAAATTGAAGCTTATTCAGAGACCTACAGGTGCGACAGGGTTTGCCCATCATAGCCTATTTTTGTGTCCAAAAAAACATTGTTAGTGAAGCTTTAGAACTCCTATAATAGAAGGATCGTAGCACGCGCATGTCCACTTTTTCGTAGGGAATAACTTTTGACACGGGTCGAACCACGGGCCCTGTAAGACATCAAAGTGAAGCTTATTTAGAGACCTACAGGTGCGACATGGTTTACCCGTTAGAGCTCAATTTTGTGGTCAAGAAAACACGAACAGTGCAGCTTTAGAACTTCTGTCACAGACGGATCGTAGCACGCCCGTGTCCACTTTCGTAGGGCATAACTTTTGACACGGGTGGAACCATGCGCCCTATAAGATATCAAATTGAAGCTTATTCAGAGACCTACAGGTGCAACTAGGTTAATTCATCGGATCCAAGGTTTGCCTCTTGAAAACATGGACTGTGCAGCTTTAGAATTGGTATAACAGACGGATCGTAGCACGCGCGAGTCCACATCCATATGGCATAACTTTTAACACGGGTGGAACCACGGGCCCTGTAGGACATTAAATTGAAGCTTATTCAGAGACCTACAGGTGTGACAGGGTTTACCCGTCAGAGCTGATTTATGCGTCCAAGAAAAGATGGACAGTACAGCTTTAGAACTGCTACAATAGACGGATCGTAGCACGCGCGTGTCCACTTTCGTTGGGGATAACTTTTGACACGGGTGGAACCACGGGCCTTGTAAGATATCAAATTGAAGCTTATTCAGAGACCTACAGGTGCGACAGGGTTTGCCCATCATAGCCTATTTTTGTGTCCAAAAAAACATTGTTAGTGCAGCTTTAGAACTCCTATAATAGAAGGATCGTAGCACGCGCATGTCCACTTTTTCGTAGGGCATAACTTTTGACACGGGTCGAACCACGGGCCCTGTAAGACGTCAAAGTGAAGCTTATTTAGAGACCTACAGGTGCGACATGGTTTACCCGTTAGAGCTCAATTTTGTGTTCAAGAAAACACGAACAGTGCAGCTTTAGAACTGCTACAACAGACGGATCGTAGCACGCGCGTGTCCACTTGCGTTGGGCATAACTTTTGACACGGCTGGAACCACGGGCCTTGTAAGATATCAAATTAAAGCTTATTCTGTGACCTACAGGTGCGACAGGGTTTACCCATCATAGCCTAGTTTTGCGTCCAAAAAAGCATGGACAGTGCAGCTTTAGAACTGCCACAACAGACGGATCGTAGCATGCGCGTGTACATTTTCGTGGGGCATAACTTTTGACACGGGTGGAACCACGGGCCCTATAAGACATCAAATTGAAGCTTATTCAGAGACCTACAGGTGCGACAGGGTTTACCTGTCAGAACTGAGTTTTGTGTCCAAGAAAACATGGACAATGCAGCTTTAGAACTGCTGCAACAGACGGATGCTAGCACCCGCGTGTCCACTTTCGTGGGGCATAATTTTGACGCGAGTGGAACCACGGGCCTTGTAACATATCAAATTGAAGCTTATTCATAGGCCTACTGGTGCTACAAGTTTTATCCCTCAGAGCGCAGTTTTGTGTCCAAAAAAACATGGACAGTGTAGCTTTAAAACTGCTGTCACAGACGGATCGTAGAACGCGGTTGTCCACATTCGTAGGGCATAACTTTTGACACGGGTGGAACCACAGGTCCTGTAAGATATCAAATTAAAGTTTATTGAGAGACCTACAGGTACGATAGGGTTTATCCGTCATAGCCTAGTTGTGTCCAATAAAATACGGTCAGTGCAGCTTTAGAACTGCTATAATAGACGGATCCTACCTCGCGCATGTCCACTTCCATAGGGCATAATTTTTTACACGGGTTGAAACACGGGCCCTGTAAGATATCAAATTGAAGCTTATTAAGAGACCTACAGGGGTAACAGTCTTACCCATCGGATCCTAGGTTTGCCTTAAGAAAATACAGATTGTGCAACTTTAGGATCGGTGTAACACACGGATCGTAGCACGCGCGTGTCCACTTCCGTAAGTCATAACTTTTGACACGCATGGAACCATGGGCCCTGTAAGACATCAAATTGAAGCTTATTCAGACACCTATGGGTGCGACTGGGTTTACTTGTCAGAGCTGAGTTTTGTGTCCAAGAATACACGAACAGTGTAGCTTTACAACTGCTGTAACAGACGGATCGTAGCACGCGCGTGTCCACTTCCGTAGGGCATAAATTTTGACACGGGTGGAACCACGGGCCCTGTAGGATATCAAATTGAAGCTTATTCAGAGACCTACAAGTGTGCAGGATTTATCCATCAGAACTGAGTTTTGTGTCCAAGAAAACATGGACAGTGCAGCTTTAGAACTGCCACAACAGACAGATCGTAGCATGCGCGTGTACACTTTCGTGGGGCATAAATTTTGACACGGGTGGAACCACGGGCACTATAAGACATCAAATTGAAGCTTATTCAGAGACCTACAGGTGCGACAGGGTTTACCTGTCAGAACTTAGTTTTGTGTACAAGAAAACATGGACAATGCAGCTTTAGAACTGCTGCAACAGACGGATCGTAGCCCGCGCGTGTACACTTTCATGGGGCATAACTTTTGACACGGGTGGAACCACAGGCCCTATAAGACATCAAATTGAAGCTTATTCAGAGACCTACAGGTGCAACAGGGTTTACCCATCATAGCCTAGTTTTGTGTCCAAAAAATCACGGTTAGTGAAGCTTTAGAACTCCTATAATAGAAGAATCGTAGCACGCACATGTCCACTTTTGTAGGGCATAACTTTTTACACGGGTCGAACCACGAGCCCTGTATGACATCAAATTGAAGCTTATTCAGAGACCTACAGGTGTGAGAGGGTTTACCTATCAGAGCTGAGTTTTGTGTCCAAGAAAACATGGACAGTGCAGCTTTAGAACTGCTGCAACAGACGGATGGTAGCACCCGCGTGTCCACTTTCGTGGGGCATAATTTTGACGCGAGTGGAACCACGGGCCTTGTAAGATATCAAATTGAAGCTTATTCATATTCCTCTCCCCCTCTGTCTTTCTCTCTCTCCATCACTCTCTCTACTTCGCCCCCTCTCTCTTGTTCTCTCTCTCCCTCTCTCTCACTTCCTCTCTGTCTATCTCTCTCCCTCTCTCTCTTGTTCTCTCTCTCTACTTCTCTCTCTCTCCATCTACCTATCTATCTCTCTCTCTCACTCTCTCTCGCTCATTCTGTCTCTCCCGCTCTCTCCCTCTCTCCCTTTCTCTGTCTCTCTCCCTCTCTCTCTCCCATCTCTTTGTCCATCTCTCTCATTCTCTATCTTTACCTCTCTCACTCTCTCCCTCTCCCTCTCTTGTTCTCTAGCTCTCTCTTTCTCTCTCTCTCTCTCTCTCAATCTCCCACTCTATCTTCCTCTCTCTCACTCTATCTCTCAATCTCACACTCTCTCCCTCATTCTCTCTTTCCCGCTCTCTCACTCTCTCCATTCGTCTCTCTCACTCTCCCCTATCTCCATCTCATACACTCTTTCTCCCTATCTTTCTCTGGTTCTCTCTCTCCTCCCCCCACTCTCTCTCTATCTCTCTCTCTCTCTCTTTCTCTCTTCCTATCTCACCCTCTCTCATTTGCTCCCTCTCTCCCTCTCTCTCTCTCTCTCTCCTTCCCAACGACTCTCTCACTCACTCTCTCATTCTCTCCCGCTCTATGTGTCTATATCTTTCTCTCTCGCTCTCTCTCTATCACCCTCTCTCTCTCGCTTGCTCTCTCTATCTCTTCCTCTCTCTATTGTTCTATATCTCTCTCTCCTTCTCTCTCATTCTCTCTCTCACTCTCTCTCTCCTTCCTCTGCTTTTGTCTCTCTCTCTCGCTCTCTTCCTCTCTCCCCTTCTCTCTATCTCCTTCTCCCCATCTCTCTCTACTTCTCCCCATCTTTCTCAGTCCCACTCTCTCTCACACTCCCTCTCTAACACTGTCTCTCTCTCCCTTAGTTTCTTTCTCTCTCTCACTCTCTCCCTCTCCCTATTATTCTCTTTCTCTCCCTCTCTATCTTATTCTCTCCCCTCTCTCTTTCTCATTCCCTCTCTCTCCCACTTTCTACGAACCTCTCACTTCTCTCTCTCATTCTCACTCCCGCTCTATCATTTTTTATCTCCTTCTCTCTCTAACTCCCTCTCTCTCGCTCTCTGTCTCTATCTCTCCCTCTCTCTACTGCTGTGAATCTCTTCTTCTCCCCCATTCTTTCACTCTCTCTCTCATTCTCTCTTTCACTTTCTCTCTCCTTCCTACTGTCTTTGTCTCTCTCTCCCTCTCGCTTTGTCCTCCTCTCCCCCTCTATCTCTCTCTCCATCACTCTCTCAACTTCGCCCCCTCTCTCTTGTTCTCTCTCCCCCTCTCTCACTCCCTCTCTATCTATCTCTCTCCCTCTCTCTGTTGTTCTCTCTCTCTATTTCTCTCTCTCTCCATCTACCTATCTATCTCTCTCTCTCTCACTCTCACTCTCTCTCGCTCATTCTATCTCTCCCGCTCTCTCCGTCTCTCCCTTTCTCTGTCTCTCTTCCTCTCTCTCTCCCCTATCTTTGTCCATCTCTCTCTCACTTTCTCTCTCCTTCTATATCTCTCTCTCCTTCTATATCTCCCTCTCTTTCTCTGCCTCTCATTCTCTCTCTTTCTCCTTTTCCTTGTCTCATTATCTTCCTCCCTCTCTCTCTTTATCTCACACTCTCTCTCCCTCTATCTCTCACTCTCTCTCTCTACCTCTCTCACTCTCTCCATTTCCCACTCTTGTTCTCTCTCTGTATCTCTCTCACTCTGTCTCTCTCTCAATCTCCCACTCTCTCTCCCTCTCTCTCACTCTATCTCTCTCAATCTCACACTTTCTCGCTCATTCTCGCTCTCCCGCTCTCTTAGTCTCTCCCTGTGTCTCTCTCTCCCTTATCTCCCCCCCTCTCTCTCTCCATCTCGCTTTCTAATTTTCCTCCTCTTTCTCTCTCACTCTCTCTCTCACTCTCCCTCGCTCTCTTTCTCTCTCTCCTAGTTTCTCTCTCTCCCCTCTCTCTAACTCTTCCTTTCCCCCTATCTCTCTCTTGTTCTCTCTCCCACTCTCTTTTGTTCTCTCTCTTCCCTCTCCCTCTCTCTCCCCCTCTCTCTCCCTCTCTCCCACTCTTTCCCTCTCTCTAACTCTCTCTCTCCTTCTATATCTCTCCCTCTTTCTCCATCTCTCCCTCTCTCTTTCTCCTTCTCTTTGTCTCACTATCTCTCTTCCTCTCTGTTTATCTCGCTCTCCCTCTCTCTCTGACTCCCTCTCTCTCTCTCTCTCTATCTATCTATATATCTATCTATCACACTCACTCTCTCTCTCCCTCTATCTCTCACTCTCTATCTCTACCTCTCTCACTCTCTTCGTCTTCCTCTCTTGTTCTCTCTCTCTGTCTCTATCTCACTCTGCCTTTCTCTCTCTCTCAATCTCCCACTCTCTCACCCTCTCTCTCACTCTATCTCTCTCAATCTCACACTCTCTCGCTCATTCTCTCTCTCCCGTTCTCTCAGTCTCTCCCTGTGTCTCTCTCTGCCTCCCCACTCGCCCTCTCTCTCTCTCCATCTCGCTTTCTACTTTTCCCCCTCTTTCTCTCTCACTCTCTCCCTCTCTCCCTCTCTCTCTTTCTCTCTCTCCTAGTTTCTCTCTCTCCCCCTCTCTCTAACTCTTTCTATCCCCCTATCTCTCTCTTGTTCTCTATCTTCCACTATCTCTTATTTTCTCTCTCTCATTCTCCCCTCTCCCTCTCTCTCCCCCACTCTCCCTCTCACTCTCTTTCTATCTCTTCATCTTAGTCTCTCCTCTCTCTCCCTCTCTCTAATTCTCTCTCTCCTTCGGTATCTCTCTCTCTTTCTCCCTCTCTCTCCCACTCTTTCTATCTCTTCCTCTCTCAATTGCTCTATCGCTCTCTCCTTCTCTCCCACTCTCTCACTCGCTCTCTCATTTTCTCTCTCACTCTCACTCTCCTTCCTCTCCCTTTGTCTCTCTCTCTCTCCCTCGCTCTCTCTATATCTCTCTCCCCATCTCTCTCTACCTCTCCCCCTCTTTCCCACACTCTCTCTCTCCCTCCCTCTCACTCTCTATCTCTGTCTCTCTCTCCCTAAATTTCTCTCTCTCTCACTCTCACTCTCCCTCTCCTTATCGGTCTCTCTCTCTTATTCTCTCCCCTCTCTCTTTGGTTCTCTCTCTTACTCTCTCTCTCATTCACACTCTCTCTCTCCCACTCTCTATGAATCTCTCGCTTCTCTCTCTCTCTCATTCTCACTCACGCTCTATCTCTCTTTATCTCCCTCTCTTTATCTCACTCTCTCTATCTCTCCCTCTCTCTACTGCTATCTCTCTCTCCTTCTCTTCCACTCTCCTACTCTCTGTCTCTCATTCTCCCTTTCGCTCTCTCTCCTTCCCTCTCTCTTTGTCTCTCTCTCTCCCTCTCGCTTTGTCCTCATCTCCCCCTATGTCTCTGTCTCCCCCTCTTTCTCTTGTTCTCTCTTTCTCCATCTACCGTTATATATCTCTCTCTCACTCTCTCTATCTCTGCCTCTCTCACTCTCACACACTCTCTCTATCTCGTCGTCTCTCTTTTGCTCTCTCTCCCCCTTTCAATGACTCTCTCACTCACTCTCTCATTCTCTCTCTCTCACCCTATCTCTCTTTATCTTTCTCTCTCTCTCTCACTCTCTCATTCTCTCTATCTCCCTCTCTCTCTCTCTCTCTTTATTGCTCTATTTCTCTCTCTCCTTCTCTCCCACTCTCTCACTCTCTCTCTCATTCTCTCTCTCACTCCCTTTCTCTCCTTCTTCTCACTTTGTCTCTCTCTCGCTCTCTCGCTCTCTCCCCTTCTCTCTATCTCTCTCTCCCCATCTCTCTCTACTTCCCCCCCTCTTTCTCACTCCCACACTCTCTCACACCTCTCCTTCAATCTCTCTCTACTTCCCTCAGACTCTTTATCTCTACCTCTCCCACACTCTCCCTCTCCCTCTCTTGTTCTCTCTCTCTCACTCTCTCTCTCTCTCTCAATCTCCCTCTCTCTCCCTCGCTCTCCCACTCTCTCTCTCAATCTCACTCTCTCGCTCATTCTCTCTCTCCCACTCTCTCCTTCTCTCTCCCCCTCTCCCTTTGTCTCTCCCTCTCTCTCCCCCTATCTCCCTCTCTCTCACCCTATCTCCCTCTCTCTTTCTTTCCATCTCGCTTTCTACTACTCCCCCTCTTTCTCTCTCACTCTCCTTTTTTCTCTCTTTCTCTCTCCCTTAGTTTCTCTCTCTCCCTCTCTCTCTCTTATTCTCTCTCCCTCTTTCTCCTCTCTCCCACTCTCTTTCTCCCTCTCTCACCCTCTCTCACTCTCTCTCTGCCTCTTAGCCTCTCTCTCCCTCTCTCTGACTCTCTGTCTCCCTCTCAGTCTCTCCTCTCTCTCTCACTTTTGTATCTCTCTCTATTTCTCCCTCTCTCTTTCTCCTTCTCTTTGTCTCACTATCTCTCTTCCTCTCTTTTTATCTTGCTCTCGCTCTCTCTCTCACTTCCTCTCTCTCTCTTTATCGATCTAGCTCACTCTCCCTCTCTCTCTCCCTCTCTCTCTCACTCTCTATCTCTCCCTCTCTCTCCCTCTCTTTCTCACTCTCTATCTCTCCCTCTCTCTCCCTCTCTCTCTCTCTCTCCTTATAGAAGAAAATAAGTTTCTTGAAATTTTAAATTTCGAATTGTATCCTTACAAAATAAATGGAATATTCAAATGGAAAAACCACCAAATCATTCGAATCTTTATTTCGCAGTTTATAAATTATATGCCCTCCGTTTCTCTACCTCTCTCTTTCTCTCACCCTCTCTCACTCCCTCTCTCTCTCTCTCTCTCTCTCTCTCTCTCTCTCTATCTATCTATCTCACTTGCCCTGTCTCTCTCTCACTCTCACTCTCTCTATGTCTCCCTCTCCCCTTCTTCCTTTCTCTCTCCCTCCCCCTTATCTGTTCTTTCTCTCTCTCCCTCTCAGTTTCTCTCTTTCTCTCTTTTCCCTCTCTCACACTCTCTCTTTCCCTCTCTCTCCCTCTCTCACTCCCTCTCTCTATCTCTCTCTCTTTCTCGTTCTCTCTCTCTATTTCTCTCTCTCCATCTATCCATCTCTCTCTCTATTTCTCTCTCTTTCCATCTATCTATATCTCTCTCTAACACACACACACACACTCTCTCTATCTCTCCCTCTCCCTCTCTCCCTCTCTCTCTCCATCTCTCTCCCTATCTCTCACTCTCACTCTCTCTATCTCTCCCTCTCCCTCTCTCCCCCTCTCTCTCCCTCCCCCTCTCTTGTTCTCTCTCTCTCACTCTTAGTTTCTCTCTTTTCCCTCTCTCTCACTCTCTCTCTCCCTCTCTCACTCCCTCTCTCTATCTCTCTTTCTTTCTCATTCTCTCTCTCTCTATTTCTCTCTCTCTCCATCTATCTATCTCTGTCTCTATTTCTCTCTCTTTCCATCTATCTATATCTCTCTCTAACACATACACACACTCTATATCTCTACCTCCCTCACTCTCTCACTCTCTCTCTATTTCTCTCTCTCTCTCACTCTATCTCACCCTCTCTCTTTTGCTCTCTCTCTCACTCCCTCTCTACAAATTTCTCACTCTCTCTCTCTCGCATTCTCAGTCTAACTCTATCTCTCTTTTTCTCCCTCTCTCCCTCTATCTCCCTCTCTCTCTTGCTCTCTCTCTCTCGCTCTCTCTCCCTATCTGTTCCTCTCTCTAGTGCTCTCTCTCCTTCTCTCCGACTCTCTACTCTCTCTCTCATTCTCTCTTTTGCTCTCTTTCTCCTTCTCTACCACTCTCTCACTCTCTCTCTCATTATCTCTCTCACTATCGTTCTCTCCTTCCGCTCTCTCCCCTACTCTCGTTCTCTCCTTTGTCTCTCTCTCTCTCTCGCTCTCTCGCTCTCTCCCCTGCTCTCTATGTCTCTCTCCCCATCTCTCTCTACTTCTCGCCCTCTTTCTAACTCTCACTCTCTCTCACACTCTCTCCTTCAATATCTCTCTACTTCCCTCACACTCTCCATCTTTACCTCTCTCACACTCTCCCTCTCCCTCTCTTGTTCTATCTCTCTCTCACACACTCTCTCTCAATCTCCCTCGCTCTCCCCCCTCTCTCTCAATCTCACTCTCTCTCGCTCATTCTCTCTCTCCCACTCTCTCCCTTTCTCTCCCCTCTCCCTTTGTCTCTCCCTCTCTCTCCCCCTATCTCCCTCTCTCTCTCACCCTATCTCCCTCTCTCTCTCTTTCCATCTCGCTTTCAACTACTCCCCCTCTTTCTCTCTCACTCTCTCTCTCACTCTACCTTTTTTCTCTCTTTCTTTCTCCCTTAGTTTCTCTCTCTCCCTCTCTCTCTCTCACTCTCTCTCTCTGTCGCTCTTATTCTCTCTCCCTCTCTCTCCTCTCTAACACTCTCCATCTCTACCTCTCTCCCACTCTCTCTCCCCCTCTCCCTTTGTCTCTCCCTCTCTCTCCCCCTATCTCCCTCTCTCTCTCACCCTATCTCCCTCTCTCTCTCTCTTTCCATCTCACTTTCTACTACTCCCCCTCTTTCTCTCTCACACTCTCTCTCATTCTCCTTTTTTCTCTCTTTCTCTCTCCCTTAGTTTCTCTCTCTCCCTCTCTCTCTCTCACTCTCTCTCTGTCTCTCTTATTCTCTCTCCCTCTCTCTCCTCTCTCCCACTCTCTTTCTTCCTCTCTCACCCTCTCTCTCACTCTCTCTCTGCCTCTTAGTCTCTCTCTCCCTCCCTCTAACTCTCTGTCTCCCTCTCAGTCTCTCCTCTCTCTCTCTCTCACTTTTGTATCTCTCTCTTTTTCTCCCTCTCTCTTTCTCCTTCTCTTCGTCTCACTATCTCTCTTCCTCTCTTTTTATCTTGCTCTCGCTCTCTCTCTCACTTCCTCTCTCTCTCTTTATCTATCTAGCTCACTCTCCATCTCTCTCTCCCTCTCTCTCTCACTCTCTATCTCTCCCTCTCTCTCTCCCTCTCTCTCTACTTATGGAAGAAAATAGGTTTCTTGAAATTTTAAATGTCAAATTGTATCCTTACAAAAAAATGGAATATTCAAATGGAAAAACAACCAAATCATTCGAATCTTGATTTCGCAGTTTATAAATCATATGCCCTCCGTATCTCTACCTGTCTCTCTCTCCCTCTCTCTCACTCACTCTCACTCTCTATCTCTCCCTCTCCCTCTTTCCCTCTCTCTCCCTCCCCCTCAACTGTTCTCTCTCTCTCTCAGTTTCTCTCTTTCTCTTTTTTCCCTCTCTCTTTCCCTCTCTCTCTTCCTCTCTCACTCCCTCTCTCTATCTCCCTCTCTCTT
This sequence comes from Datisca glomerata, assembly GCA_003255025.1. Taxonomy (NCBI): domain Eukaryota; kingdom Viridiplantae; phylum Streptophyta; class Magnoliopsida; order Cucurbitales; family Datiscaceae; genus Datisca; species Datisca glomerata. The sequence continues at coordinate 13,479 of QANY01009659.1, forward strand.
TCTCGTTCCCTCTCTCTATCTTTCTCTCTCTTTCTCATTCCCTCTCTCTATTTCTCTCTCTCCATCTATCCATCTCTCTCTCTATTTCTCTCTCTCTTTAAATCTATCTATATCTCTCTCTAACACACACACACACACACTCTTTATCTCTACCTCCCTTACTTTGTCACTCTGTCACTCTCTCTCTATTTCTCTCTCTCTGTCGCTCTCTCTATCTCACCCTCTCCCTTTTGCTCTCTCTTACTCCCTCTCTACGAATTTCTCACTCTCTCTCTCTCTCTCGCATTCTCAGTCTCACTCTATCTCTATTTTTCTCACTCTTTCTCTCTATCTCCCTCTCTCTCTCTCACTCTCTCTCTGTCTCTCTTATTCTCTCTCCCTCTCTCTCCTCTCTCACACTCTCCATCTCTACCTCTCTCCCACACTCTCTCCCCCTCTCCCTTTGTTTCTCCCTCTCTCTCCCCCTATCTCCCTCTCTCTCTCACCCTATCTCCCTCTCTCTTTCTCTTTCCATCTCGCTTTCTACTACTCCCCCTCTTTCTCTCTCACTCTCTCTCTCACTCTCCTTTTTTCTCTCTTTCTCTCTCCCTTAGTTTCTCTCTCTCCCTCTCTCTCTCACTCTCTCTCTGTCTATCTTATTCTCTCTCCCTCTCTCTCCTCTCTCCCACTCTCTTTCTCCCTCTCTCACCCTCTCTCTCACTCTCTCTCTGCCTCTTAGTCTCTCTCTCCCTCCCTCTGACTCTCTGTCTCCCTCTCAGTCTCTCCTCTCTCTCTCTCACTTTTGTATCTCTCTCTTTTTCTCCCTCGCTCTATCTCCTTCTCTTTGTCTCACTATCTCTCTTCCTCTCTTTTTATCTTGCTCTCGCTCTCTCTCTCACTTCCTCTCTCTCTCTTTATCTATCTAGCTCACTCTCCCTCTCTCTCTCCCTCTCTCTCACTCTCTATCTCTCCCTCTCTCTCTCCCTCTCTCTCTCTACTTATGGAAGAAAATAGGTTTCTTGAAATTTTAAATGTCAAATTGTATCCTTACAAAAAAATGGAATATTCAAATGGAAAAACCACCAAATCATTCGAATCTTGATTTCGCAGTTTATAAATCATATGCCCTCCGTTTCTCTACCTCTCTCTCTCCCTCTCTCTCACTCACTCTCACTCTCTATCTCTCCCTCTCCCCCTTTCCCTCTCTCTCCCTCCCCCTCATCTGTTCTCTCTCTCTCTCTCAGTTTCTCTCTTTCTCTCTTTTCCCTCTCTCTCACTCTCTCTTTCCCTCTCTCTCCCTCTCTCACTCCCTCTCTCTATCTCTCTCTCTTTCTCGTTCTCTCTCTGTATTTCTCTCTCTCTCTGTCCATCTATCCATCTCTCTCTCTATTTCTCTCTCTCTTTCCATCTATCTATATCTCTCTCTAACACACACACACACACTATCTCTATCTCTACCTCCCTTACTCTGTCAGTCTCTCTCTATTTCTCTCTCTCACTCTCTCTATCTCACCCTCTCCCTTTTGCTCTCTCTCTTACTCCCTCTCTACGAATTTCTCACACTCTCTCACTCTCTCTCGCATTCTCAGTCTCACTCTATCTCTCTTTTTCTCCCTCTTTCTCTCTATCTCCCTCTCTCTCTCTAGCTCGCTCCTCTCTCTATTGTTCTCTCTCTCCCTCTCTCTCTTGTTCTCGCCCACTCCCTCTCTCTTTTGTTCTCTCTCTCACCCTCTCTCTCCCTCCTTCTCTCTCCCCCTCTCTCCCCCTCTCTCTCACTTTGTCTCTCACTTCCTCTTAGTCTCTGTCCTCTCTCTCCTTCTCTCTCCCTCTCTCTATCTCTCAGTATCTCTCTCTCTCCCCCTCTCTCCCTCTCTCTCCTTCTTAGTATCTCTCCCTCTCACTATCTCTCTCTCTCCCCCTCTCTTTCTCTTACTCTCCCTCTCTCCCTCTCTCTCTCCCTCTCTCTAACTCTCTCTCTCCTTCTCAGTCTCTACTCTCTCTCTCTCCTTCTGTTTCTCTCTCTCTCTCACACTCTCTCTCCTTCTGTATCTCTCTCTCACACACTCTCTCTTCCTCTCTCTCCCCCTCTCTCACTCCCTCTCTCTATATCTCTCTCTCCTTCTTATTCTCTCCCTCTCTCCATCTATCTATCTCTCTCTCTCACACACATTCTCTATCTCTGCCTCCCTCACTCTCTCACTCTCTCTCTGTTTCTCTATGTCTCACTCACTCTCTCTCTCTCGTTCATTCTCTCTATCTCTCTCTCACTCTATTACTCTATCTTTCTCTCCTTCTCTCCCACTCTCTGACTCTCTCTCATTCTCCCTCTCACTCTCTCTCAAACTCTCTCTCCTTCCTCTCCCTTTGTCTCTCTCTCTCTCTCCCTCTCTCTCACTCTCTCCCCATCTCTCTCTACTTCTCCCCCTCTTTCTCACTCCCACTCCCTCTCTCACTCTCCCTCTCTCTGTCTCTCCCTCCCTCAGTTTCTCTCTCTCCCTCTCTATTGTTCTCACTCTCATTCTCACTCTCCTCCTCCCTCTCTCTATTGTTCTCTCTCTCCCTCTCTCTCTTGTTCTCGCCCACTCCCTCTCTCTTTTGTTCTCTCTCTCACCCTCTCTCCCTCCTTCTCTCTCCCCCCCTCTCTCCCTCTCTCTCCCTCTCTCTCACTTTTTCTCTCACTTCCTCTCAGTCTCTCTCCTCTCTCTCTCCTTCTCTCTCCCTCTCTCTCCCTCTCAGTATCTCTCTCCCTCTCAGTATCTCTCTCCCTCCCCCTCTCTCCCTCTCTCTCTCTCTTTCTCATTCTCTCCCCCTCTCTCCCCCTCTCTCATTTCCTCTCTCACTCTCACTCTCCTTCCTCTCCCTTTGTCTCTCTCTCTGTCGCTCACTCTCTCTATATCTCTCTCCCCATCTCTCTCTACTTCTCCCCCTCTTTCTCACTCTCTTTCTCTCCATCTCACTCTCTATCTCTGTCTCTCTCTCCCTAAATTTCTCTCTCACTCTCACTCTCACTCTCCCTCTCCCTATTGGTCTCTCTCTCCCCCTCCTCTCTTATTCTCTCCCCTCTCTCTTTGGTTCTCTCTCTTACTCTCTCTCTCATTCACACACTCTCTCTATCTCTGCCTCCCTCACACTGTCACCCTTTCCCTATTTCTCTCTCTCACTCTCTATCTCACCCTCTCTCTTTTGCTCTCTCTCTCTCTCTCTCCCTCCCTCCCTACGAAGTTCTCACACACAAATTCTCTCTCTCTCTCGCATTCTCACTCTCGCTCTATCTCTCTTTTTCTCTGTCTCTCTCAATCTACCTCTCTCTCTCACTAGCTCTCTCTATCTGTCCCTCTCTCTATTGAACTATCTCACCTTCTCTCCAACTCTCTCACTCTCTCTCTCACATTCTCTCTTTCGCTCTCTCTCCCCTTCCCTCTCCCTCTCTCTCTCCCTCTCGCTTTGTCCTTCTCTCCCCCTCTGTCTCACTCTCTCCATCTCTCTACTTCTCCCCCTCTTTCTCTCTCCCACCTCTCTCGTTCTCTCTCTCCCTCTCTCTTTATCTCTCTCTCTCTCTCTCTCTATATTTCTCTCTTTCACCATTTATCTATCTATCTATCTTTCTCACTCTCTCAATCTCTACCTCACTCACTCTCTCACTCTCTCTCTCTATGTCGCCCTCCCTCTTTAGCTCTCTCTCCCTCCCTTCCTCCCAACGTCTCTCTCACTCACTCTCTCATTCTCGCCCTTGCTTTATCTCTCTTTATCTTTCTCTCTCACTCACTCTCTCTATCTCTCATTCTCTCTCATCCTCTCTCTATCTCTCTCTCCTCTCTCCCACTCTCTTTCTCCCTCTCTCTTCCTCTCTCTCTCACTCTCTCTCTTCCTCTTACTCTTCCTCCCTGTCTCTCCCTCTCTCCCTCTCTCCCTCACTCTCTCACTTCCTCTCAGTCTCTCTCCTCTCTCTCTCTCCTTCTCTCTCCCTCTCTCTCTCTCCCTCTCAGTATCTCTCTCCCCCTCTCTCCCTCTCTCTCTCTTTCTCCTTCTCTCCCCTCTCTCCCCCTCTCTCATTTTCTCTCTCACTCTCACTCTCCTTCCTCTCCATTTGTCTCTCTCTCGCTCGCTCTCTCTATATCTCTCTCCCCATCTCTCTCTACTTCTCCCCCTCTTTCTCACTCTCTATCTCCCTCCCTCTCATTCTCTATCTCCCTCCATCTCATTCTGTCTCTCTCTCCCTAAATTTCTCTCTCTCTCACTCTCCCTCTCCCTATTGGTCTCTCTCTCCCTCTCTCTTATTCTCTCCCCTCTCTCTTTGGTTCTCTCTCTTACTCTCTCTCTTATTCACACGCTCTCTCTCCCACTCTCTACGAATCTCTCACTTCTCTCTCTTTCACATTCTCACTCACGCTCTATCTCTCTTTATCTCCCTCTCTATCTCCCTCTCTCTCTCTTACTCGCTCTCACTATCTCTCCCTCTCTCTACTGCTGTCTCTCTCTCCTTCTCTCACACTCTCTCACACACTCTCTCTCATTCTCCCTTTCGTTCTCTCTCTCCTTCCCTCTCTCTTTGTCTCTCTCTCCCTCTCGCTTTGTCCTCATCTCCCCCTTTGTCTCTCTCTCTCCCTCTTTCTCTTGTTCTCTCTTTCTCCATCTACCGATATATATATCTCTCTCTCACTCTCTCTATCTCTGCCTCTCTCACTATCACACACTCTCTCTATCTCGCCGTCTCTCTTTTGCTCTCTCTCTCCCCCTTTCAATGATTCTCTCACTCACTATCTCATTCTCTCTCTCACCCTATCTCTCTTTATTTTTCTCTCTCTCACTCACTCTCTCATTCTCTCTCTATCTCCCTCTCTCCCTCTCTCTCTCCCTCTCGTTCGCTCTCTCTATTGTTCTATTTCTCTCTCTCCTTCTCTCCCACTTTCTCACTCTCTCTTATTCTCTCTCTCACTCTCGTTCTCTCCTTCCTCTCCCTTTGTCTCTCTCTCTCGCTCTCTCGCTCTCTTCCCTTCTCTCTATCTCTCTCTTCCCATCTCTCTCTACTTCTCCCCCTCTTTCTCACTCCCACACTCCCTCACACTCGCTCTTTCAATCTCTCTCTACTTCCCTCACACTCTCCATCTCTACCTCTCTTACACTCTCCCTCTCCCTCTCTTGTTCTCTCTCTCTCACTCTCTCTCTCTCTCTCAATCTCCCTCTCTCTCCCTCTCTTTCTATCTCAATATCACTCTCTCTCGCTCATTCTCTCTCTCAGTCTCTCCCTCTCCCTTTGTCTCTCCCTCTCTCTCCCCCTATCTCCCTCTCTCTTTCTCACCCTATCTCCCTCTCTCTCCCTTTCCATCTCGTTTTCTACTACTCCCCCTCTTTCTCTCTCACTCTCTCTCTCACTGGACCTTTCTTCTCTCTTTCTCTCTCCCTTAGCTTCTCTCTCTCCCTCTATCTCTCACTCTCTCTCCCTCTCTCTCCTCTCTCCCACTCTCTTTCTCCCATTCTCACCCTCTCTCTCTACCTATTAGTCTCTCTCTCCCTCTCTCTGACTCTCTGTCTCCCTCTTAGTCTCTCCTCTCTCTCTCTCTCACTTTTGTATCTCTTTTTTTTCTCCCTTTCTCTTTCTCCTTCTCTGTGTCTCACTATATCTCTTCCTCTCTTTTTATTTTACTCTCGCTCTCTCTCTCACTTCCTCTCTCTCTCTCTTTATCTATCTAGCTAACTCTCCCTCTCTCTCCCTCTCTCTCACTCTCTATCTCTCCCTCCCTCTCTCCCTCTGTCTCTCTCTCTAGTTATGGAAGAAAATATGTTTATTGAAATTTTAAATTTCGAATTGTATCCTTACAAAAAAAATGGAATATGCCCTAAGTTTCTCTACGTCTCTCTCTCCCTCTCTCTCACCCTTTCTCACTCCTATCTCTCTCTCACCCTTTCTCACTCCTCTCTCTCTATCTATCTTTCTCACTCTCACTCTCTATCTCTCCCTCTCCCTCTCTCCCTCTCTGTCTCCCTCCCCCTCTCCTGTTCTCTCTCTCTCTTTCTCTCTCTCTCTCAGTTTGTCTCTTTCTCTCTTTTCCCTCTCTCACTCTCTCTCACTCCCTCTCTCTCCATCTCTCATTCCCTACAAAACAAGGCTTCGATGGGTAAACCCTATCTCACCTGTAGTCTCGAAATAAGCTTCAATTTGATATCTTACAGGGCTCGTGGTTCCACCCGTGTCAAAAATTATGCCATATGGAAGTGGACATACGCGTGTTGTGATCCGTCTGTTACACCAATTCTAAAGCTGTGCAGTCTATGTTTTTTAGACACAAAACTAGACTCCAATGGGTAAACCCTGTCTCACCTGTAGGTCTCTGAATAAGATTCAATTTGATATATTACAGGGACCGTGGTTCCACCCGTGTCAAAAGTTATGCCCTACCAAAGTTGGCACGCGCGTGCTACGATCCGTCTGTGACAGTAGTTCTAAAGCTGCACTGTCCATGTTTTTTAGAAACAAAACTCTGCTCTGTCCATGTCCACGGAAGTGGACATGCGCGTGCTACGATCCGCTGTCACAGCAATTCTAAAGCTGCACATACCATGTTTTTTAAACACAAAACTAGGCTTCGACGGGTAAACCCTGTCTCACATGTAGGTCTCTGAATAAGCTTCAATTTGATATCTTACAGGGCACGTGGTTCCACCCGTGTCAAAAGTTATGCCCTACGGAAGTGGACATGCACGTGCTACGATACGTCTGTTACAGCAATTCTAAAGCTGCACATACCGTGTTTTTTGGACACAAAACTAGGCTTCAACGGGTATTCCTGTCTCCACCTGTAGGTCTATGAAAAAGCTTCATTTTGATATTTTAAAGGACCAGTGGTTCCACTCGTGTCAAAAGTTATGCCCTGCGGAAGTGGACATGCGCGGCTACGATCCGTCTGTTACAGCAATTCTAAAGCTGCACAGACCGTGTTTTTTGGACACAAAACTTGGCTTTGACGGGTAAACCTTGTCACACCTGTAGGTCTCTGAATAAGCTTCCATTTGATATCTTACAGGGCCCGTGGTTCCACCCGTGTCAAAAGTTATGCCCCACGGAAGTGGACATGCGCGTGCTACGATTCATCTCTTACAGTAGTTCTAAAATAGTACAGTCCGTTGTTTTTGGACACAAAACTCTGCTCCGAGAAGTAAACCCTGTCACACCTATAGGTCTCTGTATAAGCTTCAATTTTATATCTTACAGGGCCCGTGGTTTCACCGGTGTCACGGGTGGAACCACGGGCACTGTAAGATATCAAATTGAAGCTTATTCATAGGCCTACAGGTGCTACAGGTTTTATCCGTCAGAGCGGAGTTTTGTTTCTAAAAAACACGGACAATGCAGCTTTAGAACTGCTGTCACAGACGGATCGTAGCACGCGCGTGCCAACTTTGGTAGGGTATAACTTTTGACACGGGTGGAACCACAGTCCCTGTAATATATCAAATTGAATCTTATTCAGAGACCTACAGGTGAGACAGGGTTTACCCGTTGGAGTCTAGTTTTGTGTCTAAAAAACATAGACTGCGCAGCTTTAGAATTGGTGTAACAGACGGATCACAACACGCGTATGTCCACTTCCATATGGCATAACTTTTGACACGGATGGAACCACGGGCCCTGTAAGATATCAAATTGAAGCTTATTCAGAGACATATGGTACAACAGGGTTTACCCATCAGATCCTACGTTTTCCTCTAGAAAACATTGACAGTCTAGCTTTAGAACTGTTGTAACAGACGGATCGTAGCACGCGCGTGTCCACTTCCGTGGGGCATAACTTTTGACACGGGCGGAACCACGGGCCCTGTAAGACATCAAATAGAAGCTTATTCAGAGATCTACAGGTGCGATAGCATTTACCCCTCATAGCCTAGTTTTGTGTCCAAAAAAACACGGTCAGTGTAGCTTTAGAACTGCTGTAATAGATGGATCGTAGCACGCGCATGTCCACTTCCGTTGGGCATAAGTTTTGACACGGGTGGAACCACGTGCACTGTAAGATATCAAATTGAAGCTTATTCATAGGTCTACTGGTACTACAGGTTTTATCCGTTAGAGCAGAATTTTGTGTCCAAAAAAACACGGAAAGTGCAGCTTTAGAACTGCTATCACAAACGGATTGTAGCACGCGCGTGTCCACTTTCGTAGGGCATTACTTTTGACACGGGCGGAACCACGGGCCCTGTAAGATATCAGATTGAAGCTTATTCATAGACCTACAGGTGCTATAGGGTTTATCCATCGGAGCGGAGGTTTGTGTCCAAAAAAACACGGACAGTGCAGCTTTAGAACTGCTGTCACAGACGGATCGTAGCACGCGCGTGCCCACTTTGGTAGGGCATAACTTTTGTCACGGGTGGATCCACGGGCCCTGTAAGATATCAAATTAAAGCTTATTCAGAGACCTACGGTTCAACAGGGTTTACCCATCAGATCCTAGGTTTGCCTCTAGAAAACATGGACAGTCTAGCTTTAGAACTGCTATAACAGACGGATCGTAGCACGCGCATGTCCACTTCCGTGGGGCATAAATTTTGACGTGGGTGGAACCACGGGCCCTGTAAGATATCAAATTGAAGCTTATTAGAGACTTACAGGTGTGACAGGGTTTATCCGTCAGAGTGGAGTTTTGTGTCAAAAAAACATGGACAGTGCAGCTTTAGAACTGCTATCATAGACGGATCGTAGCACACGCGTGTTCACTAGCGTGCGGTGGAACCACGGGCGCTATAAGACATCAAATTGAAGCTTATTCAGAGACGTACAGGTGCGACAGAGGTTTTCCCATCATACCCTCTTTTTTTGTCCAAAAAAACATCGACAGTGCATCATTAGAACTGCTGTCACAGATGGATAGTAGCCCGCGCGTGTCCACTTCCGTCGGGCATAACTTTTGACACGGGTTGAACCACGGGCCCTGTAAAATATCAAATTGAAGCTTATTCAGAGACCTTCAGGTGCAACAGTGTTTACTCATCATAGCCTAGTTTTGTGTCCAAAAGAACATGGTGAGTGCAGCTTTAGAACTGTTGTAATAGACGGATCGTAGCACGCGCATGTCCACTTCCGTAGGGCATAATTTTTTACACGGGTGAAACAACGGGTCCTGTAAGATAACAAATTGAAGCTTCTTCATAGCCTACAGGTACTACAGGTTGAATCCATCAGAGGGGAGTTTTGTGTCCAAAAAGACATGGACAGTGCAGCTTTAGAACTGTTGTCATAGACTGATCGTAGCACGCGCGTGTCCACTTTCGTAGGGCATGACTTTTGACACGGGTGGAACCACGGGCCCTGTAAGATATCAAATTGATGCTTATTCAGAGATCTACGGTGCAACAGGTTTTACCCATCGGATCCTAGGTTTTCCTCTAGAAACACAGACTGTGCGGCATTAGAATTCGTGTAACAGACGGATCGTAGCACGCGCGTGTCCACTTCCGTTGGGCATAAATTTTGACGTGGGTGGAACCACGGGCCCTGTAAGAAATCAAATTGAAGCTTATTCAGAGACCTATAGGTGTGACAGGCTTTATGCGTCAGAGCGGAGTTTTGTGTCCAAAAAAACGTTGACAGTGCAGCTTTAGCTTTGCTGTCACAGACGGATTGTAGCACGCGCGTGTCCATCTTCTGTAGGGCATAATATTTGACACGGGTGGAACAACGGGCCCTATAAGATATCAAATTGAAGCTTATTCATAGGCCTATAGGTGCTACAGGTTTTATCCATCAGAACGGAGTTTTGTTTCCAAAAAACACGTACAGTGCAGCTTTATAACTGCTGTCACAGGCGGATCGTAGCACACGCGTGTCCACTTTCGTAGGGAATAACTTTTGACATGGGTGGAACCACGGGACCNTCTCTCTCTTTATCTATCTAGCTAACTCTCCCTCTCTCTCCCTCTCTCTCACTCTCTATCTCTCCCTCCCTTTCTCCCTCTGTCTCTCTCTCTAGTTATGGAAGAAAATAAGTTTATTGAAATTTTAAATTTCGAATTGTATCCTTACAAAAAAAAATGGAATATGCCCTCCGTTTCTCTACGTCTCTCTCTCCCTCTCTCTCACCCTTTCTCACTCCTCTCTCTCTCTCACCCTTTCTCACTCCTCTCTCTATCTATCTTTCTCACTCTCCCTCTCTCTCTCTCTCACTCTCACTCTCTATCTCTCCCTCTCTCTCTCTCCCTCTCTGTCTCCCTCCCCCTCTCCTGTTCTCACTCTCTCTTTCTCTCTCTCTCTCAGTTTGTCTCTTTCTCTCTTTTCCCTCTCTCACTCTCTCTCTCTCCCTCTCTCTCCCTCTCTCATTCTCTACAAAACAAGGCTTCGACGGGTAAACCCTATCTCACCTGTAGTCTCGAAATAAGCTTCAATTTGATATCTTACAGGGCCCGTGGTTCCACCCGTGTCAAAAGTTATGCCATTTGGAAGTGGACATACGCGTGTTGTGATCCGTCTGTTACACCAATTCTAAAGCTGCGCAGTCTATGTTTTTTAGACACAAAACTAGACTCCAACGGGTAAACCCTGTCTCACTTGTAGGTCTCTGAATAAGATTCAATTTGATATATTACAGGGACCGTGGTTCCACCCGTGTCAAAAGTTATGCCCTACCAAAGTTCGCATGCGCGTGCTACGATCCGTCTGTGACAGCAGTTCTAAAGCTGCATTGTCCATGTTTTTTAGAAACAAAACTCCGCTCTGTCCATGTCCACGGAAGTGGACATGCGCGTGCTACGATCCGCTGTCACAGCAATTCTAAAGCTGCACATACCGTGTTTTTTAAACACAAAACTAGGCTTCGATGGGTAAACCCTGTCTCACATGTAGGTCTCTGAATAAGCTTCAATTTGATATCTTACAGGGCCCGTGGTTCGACCCGTGTCAAAAGTTATGCCCTACGGAAGTGGACATGCGCGTGCTACGATACGTCTGTTACAGCAATTCTAAAGTTGCACATACCGTGTTTTTTGGACACAAAACTAGGCTTCAACGGGTATTCCTGTCTCCACCTGTAGGTCTATGAAAAAGCTTCATTTTGATATTTTAAAGGACCAGTGGTTCCACTCGTGTCAAAAGTTATGCCCTGCGGAAGTGGACATGCGCGGCTACGATCCGTCTGTTACAGCAATTCTAAAGCTGCACAGACCGTATTTTTTGGACACAAAACTTGGCTCTGACGGGTAAAACTTGTCACACCTGTAGGTCTCTGAATAAGCTTCCATTTGATATCTTACAGGGCCCGTGGTTCCACCCGTGTCAAAAGTTATGCCCCACGGAAGTGGACACGCGCGTGCTACGATTCATCTCTTACAGTAGTTCTAAAATAGTACAGTCCGTTGTTTTTGGACACAAAACTCTGCTCCGAGAAGTAAACCCTGTCACACCTATAGGTCTCTGAATAAGCTTCAATTTTATATCTTACAGGGCCCGCGGTTTCACCGTCGTCACGGGTGGAACCACGGGCACTGTAAGATATCAAATTGAAGCTTATTCATAGGCCTACAGGTGCTACAGGTTTTATCCGTCAGAGCGGAGTTTTGTTTCTAAAAAACACGGACAATGCAGCTTTAGAACTGCTGTCACAGACGGATCGTAGCACGCACGTGCCAGCTTTGGTAGGGTATAACTTTTGACACGGGTGGAACCACGGTCCCTGTAATATATCAAATTGAATCTTATTCAGAGACCTACAGGTGAGACAGGGTTTACCCGTTGGAGTCTAGTTTTGTGTCTAAAAAACATAGACTGCGCAGCTTTAGAATTGGTGTAACAGACGGATCACAACACGCGTATGTCCACTTCCATATGGCATAACTTTTGACACGGATGGAACCACGGGCCCTGTAAGATATCAAATTGAAGCTTATTCAGAGACCTGTGGTGCAACAGGGTTTACCCATCAGATCCAACGTTTGCCTCTAGAAAACATGGACAGTCTAGCTTTAGAACTGTTGTAACAGACGGATCGTAGCACGCGCGTGTCCACTTCCGTGGGGCATAACTTTTGACACGGGCGGAACCACGGGCCCTGTAAGACATCAAATAGAAGCTTATTCAGAGATCTACAGGTGCGATAGCATTTACCCCTCATAGCCTAGTTTTGTGTCCAAAAAAACACGGTCAGTGTAGCTTTAGAACTGCTGTAATAGATGGATCGTAGCACGCGCATGTCCACTTCCGTAGGGCATAAGTTTTGACATGGGTGGAACCACGTGCACTGTAAGATATCAAATTGAAGCGTATTCATAGGTCTACTGGTGCTACAGGTTTTATCCGTCAGAGCAGAATTTTGTGTCCAAAAAAACACGGACAGTGCAGCTTTAGAACTGCTATCACAAACGGATTATAGCACGCGCGTGTCCACTTTCGTAGGGCATTACTTTTGACACGGGCGGAACCACGGGCCCTGTAAGATATCAGATTGAAGCTTATTCATAGACCTATAGGTGCTACAGGGTTTATCCGTCGGAGCGGAGGTTTGTGTCCAAAAAAACATGGACAGTGCAGCTTTAGAACTGCTGTCACAGACGGATCGTAGCACGCGCGTGCCCACTTTGGTAGGGCATAACTTTTGTCACGGGTGGATCCACGGGCCCTGTAAGATATCAAATTAAAGCTTATTCAGAGACCTACGGTTCAATAGGGTTTACCCATCAGATCCTAGGTTTGCCTCTAGAAAACATGGACAGTCTAGCTTTAGAACTGCTGTAACAGACGGATCGTAGCACGCGCATGTCCACTTCCGTGGGGCATAAATTTTGACGTGGGTGGAACCACGGGCCCTGTAAGATATCAAATTGAAGCTTATTAGAGACTTACAGGTGTGACAGGGTTTATCCGTCAGAGTGGAGTTTTGTGTCCAAAAAAACATGGACAGTGCAGCTTTAGAACTGCTATCATAGACGAATCGTAGCACACGCGTGTCGACTAGCGTGCGGTGGAACCACGGGCCCTATAAAACATCAAATTGAAGCTTATTCAGAGACGTACAGGTGCGACAGAGGTTTACCCATCATACCCTCTTTTTTTGTCCAAAAAAAAACATTGACAATGCATCATTAGAACTGCTGTCACAGATGGATAGTAGCCCGCGCGTGTCCACTTCTGTGGGGCATAACTTTTGACACGGGTGGAACCACCGGCCTTGTAAAATATCAAATTGAAGCTTATTCAGAGACCTTCAGGTGCGACAGGGTTTACTCATCATAGCCTAGTTTTGTGTCCAAAAAAACATGGTCAGTGCAGCTTTAGAACTGTTGTAATAGACGGATCGTAGCACGCGCATGTCCACTTCCGTAGGGCATAATTTTTTACACGGGTGGAACCACGGGTCCTGTAAGATAACAAATTGAAGCTTATTCGTAGCCTACAGGTACTACAGGTTGAATCCATCAGAGGGGAGTTTTGTTTCCAAAAAGACATGGACAGTGCAGCTTTAGAACTGCTGTCACAGACTGATCGTAGCACGCGCGTGTCCACTTTCGTAGGGCATGACTTTTCACACGGGTGGAACCACGGGCCCTGTAAGATATCAAATTGATGCTTATTCAGAGACCTACGGTGCAACAGGGTTTACCCATCGGATCCTAGGTTTTCCTCTAGAAACACAGACAGTGCGGCATTAGAATTCGTGTAACAGACGGATCGTAGCACGCGCGTGTCCACTTCCGTCGGGCATAAATTTTGACGTGGGTGGAACCACGGGCCCTGTAAGACATCAAATTGAAGCTTATTCAGAGACCTACATGTGTGACAGGCTTTATGCATCAGATGGAGTTTTGTGTCCAAAAAAACGTGGACAGTGCAGCTTTAGCTTTGTTGTCACAGACGGATCGTAGCACGCGCGTGTCCATCTTCTGTAGGGCATAATATTTGACACGGGTGGAACAACGGGCCCTATAAGATATCAAATTGAAGCTTATTCATAGGCCTATGGGTGCTACAGGTTTTATCCATCAGAACGGAGTTTTGTTTCCAAAAAACACGTACAGTGTAGCTTTAGAACTGCTGTCACAGGCGGATCGTAGCACACGCGTGTCCACTTTCGTAGGGAATAACTTTTGACATGGATGGAACCACGGGCCCTGTAAGATATCAAATTGAAGCTTATTCATAGACCTATAGGTGCTACAGGGTTTATCCATTAGAGTGGAGTTTTGTGTCCAAAAAAACACGGATAGTGCAGCTTTACAACTGCTATCACAGACGGATCGTAACACGCACGTGTCCACTTCCGTAGGGCAGAACTTTTGACACGGATTGAACCCTGGGCCTTGTAAGATATGAAATTGAAGCTTATTCAGAGACCTATAGGTGCAACAGGTTTACCCATCGGATCCTAGGTTTGCCTCAAAAAAATATAGACTGTGCAGCTTTAGAATTGGTGTAACACACGGATCGTAACGCATAACTTTTGAACCACGGGCCCTGTAAGATATCAAATTGAAGCTTATTTAGAGACCTATAGGTGCGACAGGGTTTACCCATCATAGCCTAGTTTTATGTCCAAAAAAAATACGGTCAGTGCAGCTTTAGAACTGCTGTAATAGACGGATCATGGCACGCGCATGTCCACTTCCGTAGGGCATAATTTTTTACACGGGTGGAACCACGGGCCCTGTAAGGTATCAAATTGAAGCTTATTCATAGGCCTACAGGTGCTACAGGTTTTATCCGTCATAGCAGAATTTTGTCTCCAAAAAAACACGGATAGTGCAACTTTAGAACTACTGTCACAGACGGATCGTAGGGCATAACTTTTGACACGGGTGGAACCACGGGCCCTGTAAGACATCAAATTGAAGCATATTCATAGACCTACTAGTGCTACAGGGTTTATCCGTCAGAGCAGAGGTTTGTGTCCAAAAAAACACAGATAGTGCAGCTTTAGAACTGCTGTCACAGACGAATCGTAGCACGCGCGTGTCCACTTCCGTATGGCATAATATTTGACACGGGTGGAACCACGGGCCCTATAAGATATCAAATTAAATTTTATTCATAGGCCTATAGGTGCTACAGTTTTTATCCGTCAGAACGGAGTTTTGTTTCCAAAAAACACGGACAGTGTAGCTTTAGAACTGCTGTCACAAACAGATCGTAGCACGGGCGTGCCAACTTTGGTAGGGCATAAGTTTTGACACGGGTGGAACCACGGGCCCTGAAGGATATCAAATTGAAGCTTATTCAGAGACCTACGGTGTAACAGGGTTTACCCATCAGATCCTAGGTTTGCCTCTAAAAAACATGGACAGTCTAGCTTTAGAACTGCTATAACAGACGTATCGTAGCACGCGCGTGTCCACTTTCGTATGGCATAACCTTTGACACGGGTGAAACCGCGGGCCCTGTAAGATATCAAATTGAAGCTTATTCATAGGCCTATAGGTCCTACAGGTTTTATCCGTCACAACGGAGTTTTGTTTCCAAAAAACACGGACAGTGCAGCTTTAGAACTGCTGCCACAGACGGATCGTAGCATGCGCATGTCCACTTCCGTAGGGCATAATATTTGACACGGGTGGAACCACGGGCCCTATAAGATATCAAATTAAATTTCATTCATAGGCCTATAGGTGCTACAGTTTTTATCGGTCAGAACGGAGTTTTGTTTCCAAAAAACACGGACAGTGCAGCTTTAGAACTGCTGTCACAGACGGATCGTAGCATGCGCGTGTCCACTTTCGTATGGCATAACTTTTGACACGGGTGGAACCACGGGCCGTTTAAGATATCAAGTTGAATCTTATTCATAGACCTACAGGTGCTACATGGTTTATCCATCAGAGCGGAGGTTTGTGTCCAAAAAAACCCGGATAGTGCAGCTTTAGAACTGCTATCACAGACGGATCGTAGCAGGCGCGTGTCCACTTCGGTAAGGCATAACCTTTGACACAGTTGAAACCGTGGGCCCTGTAAGATATCAAATTGAAGCTTATTCATAGGCCTATAGGTGCTACAGGTTTTATCCGTCACAACAGAGTTTTGTTTCCAAAAAACACGGACAGTGTAGCTTTAGAACTGCTGCCACAGACGGATCGTAGCATGCGCGTGTCCACTTTCGTAGGGCATAATTTTTGACACGGGTGGAACCACGGGCCCTGTTAGATATCAAATTGAAGCTTATTCAGAGACTTACAGGTGTGACAGGGTTTATCCATCAGAACGTAATTTTGTGTCCATAAAAACACGGACAGTGCAGCTTTAGAACTGCTGTCATAGACGGATCATAGCACGCGCGTGTCCTCTTTTATAGGGCATAACTTTTGAGACTGGTGGAACCACAGGCCCTGTAGGATATCAATTCAAGCTTATTCAGACACTGACACGTTTGATGGTTTACCCATCGGATCCTAGGTTTGCCTCTAGACAACACGGACCGTGAAACTTTAGAATTGGTGTAACAGACAGATCGTAGCACGCGGGAGACCACATCCGTAAGGCATAACTTTTAACACGGGTGGAACCACGGGCCCTGAAGGACATCAAATTGAAGCTTATTCAGAGACCTACAGGTGCGACAGGGTTTACCCGTCAGAGTTGAGTTTTGTGTCCAAGAAAACACGGGTGCGTGTCAACTTCCGTAGGCCATAAATTTTGACACGGGTGGAACCACGGGCCCTGTAGGATATCAAATTGAAGCTTATTCAGAGACCTACATGTGTGATAGGCTTTATCCAGCAGCTTTAGAACTGCTGTCACAGACGGATCGTAGCACGTGCGTGTCCACTACCGTGGGGTGGAACCAGGGGCCCTGTAAGACATCAAATTGAAGATTATTCAGAAACCTACAGGTGCGACAGGGTTTACCCATCATAGCCTAGTTTTGTGTCCAAAAAACACGGTCAGTGCAGCTTTAGAACTGCTGTAATAGACAGATCGTAGCACGCGCATGTCCACTTCCGTAGGGCATAATTTTTTACACGGGTGGAACCACGGGCCCTGTAAGATATCAAATTGAAGCTTATTGATAGGCCTACAGGTGTCACAGATTTTATCCGTCTGAGTGGAGTTTTGTGTCCAAAAAAACACGGATAGTGTAGCTTTAGAACTGCTGTCACAGACGTATCGTAGCACGCGCGTGTTCACTTCCGTAGGACATAACTTTTGACACGGGTGGAAACACGGGCCCTGTATGATATCAAATTGAAGCTTATTCAGAGAGCTACAGGTGCAACAGGGTTTATTTGACATAGCCTAGTTTTGTGTCAAAAAAAAAATGGTCAGTGCAGCTTTAGAACTGCTGTAATAGATGGATTGTAGCACGCGCATGTCCGCTTCCGTAGGGCATAATATTAGACACGGGCGGAACCACGAGCCCTGTAAGATATCAAATTGAAGCTTATTCATAGGCCTATAGGTGCTACAGGTTTTATCCGTCACGACGGAGTTTTGTTTCCAAAAAAACACGGACAGTGCAGCTTTAGATTTGCTGTCACAGACGGATTGTAGCACGCGCGTGCCCACTTCGGTAGGGCATAACTTTTGACACGGGTGGAACCAATTGCCCTGTAAGATATCAAATTGAAGTTTATTCGGAGACCTACTGTGCAACAGGGATTACCCATCTGAATTTAGGTTTGCCTCTAGAAAACATGGACAGTCTAGCTTTAGAACTACTGTAATAGACGGATCGTAGCACGCGCGTGTCCACTTCCGTGGGGCATAACTTTTGACACGGGTGGAACCACGGGCCCTATAAGACATCAAATTGAAGCTTATTTAGAGACCTACAGGCGCGACAGGGTTTACCCGTCATAGCCTTGTTTTGTGTCCAAAAAAACACAGTCAGTGTAGCTTTAGAACTGCTGTAATAGATGGATCATAGCACGCGAATGTCAACTTCCGTAGGGCATAAGTTTTGACACGGGTGGAACCATGGGCACTGTAGGATATCAAATTGAAGCTTATTCGTAGGCCTACAGGTGCTACAGGTTTTATCAGTCAGAGCGGAGTTTTGTTTGTAAAAAACATGGACAGTGCAGCTTTAGAACTGCTGTCACAGACGGATCGTAGCACGCGCGTGCCAACTTTGGTAGGGCATAACTTTTGACTTTTGACACGGGTGGAACCACGGGCCCTGTAAGATATCAAATTGAAGCTTATTCAGAGACCTACGGTGCAACAGTGTTTACCCATCAGATCCTAGGTTTCCTCTAGAAAACATGGATAGTCTAGCTTTAGAACTGCTGTAACAGACGGATCGTAGCACGCGCGTGTCCACTTTCGTGGGGCATAACTTTTGACACGGGCGGAACCACGGGCCCTGTAAGATAACAAATTGAAGCTTATTTAGAGACCTACAGGTGTGATAGCGTTTACCCCTCATTGCCTAGTTTTGTGTCGAAAAAACACGATAAGTGTAGCTTTAGAACTGCTGTAATATTTTTGACACGGGTGGAACCACGGGCACTGTAGGATATCAAATTGAAGCTGATTCATAGGCCTACTGTTGTTACAGGTTTTATCCGTCAAAGCGGAGTTTTGTGTCCAAAAAAACACGGACAGTGCAGCTTTAGAACTGCTATCACAGACGGATTGTAGCATGCGCGTGTCCACTTTCGTATGGCATAACTTTTGACACGGGTGGAACCACGGGACCTGTAAGATATCAAGTTGAAGCTTATTCATAGACCTACAGGTGCTACATGGTTTATCCGTCAGAGCGGAGGTTTGTGTCCAAAAAAACACGGACAGTGCAGCTTTAGAACTGCTGTCACAAACGGATCGTAGCACGCGCTTGTCCACTTTCGTGGGGTGGAACCACGGGCCCTGTAAGATATCAAATTGAAGCTTATTCAGAGACCTATAGGTGCGACAGGGTTTACCCATCATAGCCTAGTTTTGTGTCCAAAAAAACACGGTCAGTGCAGCTTTAGAACTGTTGTAATAGACGGATCATGGCACGCGCATGTCCACTTCCGTAGGGCATAATTTTTTAACCCGTGGCACTGTGAGATATCAAATTGAAGCTTATTCATTGGCCTAAATGTGCTACAGGTTTTATCTGTCAGAGAGGAGTTTTGTCTCCAAAAAAATACGGACAGTGTAGCTTTAGACCTGCTGTCACAGACGGATCGTAGCACGCGCGTGTCCACTTTCGGAGGACATAACTTTTAACACGGGTGGAACCACGGGCCCTGTAAGATATTAAATTGAAGCTTATTCAAAGACCTAAATATGCGATAAGGTTTATCTTCATAGCCTAGTTTTGTGTCCAATGAAACACGGTCAATGCAGCTTTAGAACTGCTATAATAGACAGATCCTAGCACGTGCATGTCCACTTCCATACGGCATAATTTTTGACACGGGTCGAGCCACGGGCCCTGTAATATATCAAATTGAATCTTATTCATAGACCAACAGGTGCGACAGGGTTTATTCGTCAGAGCGGAGTTTTGTGTTCAAAAAAATACGGATAGTGCAGCTTTAGAATTGCTGTCACAGACGGAGTTTAGCACGCGCGTGTCCACTTTCATAGGGCATAACTTTTGACACGGGTGGAACCACGGGTACGATAGGGTTTATCCGCAATATCCTAGTTTTGTGTCCACTTTCGTAGGGCATAACTTTTGACACGGGTGGAACCACAGGCCCTATAAGACATCAAATTGAAGTTTATTCAGAGACCTACAGGTGCGACAGGGTTTACCCATCATAGCCTAGTTTTGTGTCCAAAAAAGCACGGTTAGTGCAGCTTTAGATCTCCTATAATAGAAGAATCGTTGCACGCGCATATCCACTTTCGTAGGGCATAACTTTTGACACGGGTCGAACCACGGGCACTGTAAGACGTCAAAGTGAAGCTTATTTAGAGACCTACAGGTACGACAGGGTTTACTCATCAGAGCTCAGTTTTGTGTTCAAGAAAACACGAACAGTGCAGCTTTAGAACTGGTGTAACAGATGGATCGTAGCACGCGCGTGTCAACTTCCGTAATGCATCAAATTGAAGCTTATTCAGACACCTACAGGTGCGATAGGGTTTACCTGTCAGAGATGAGTTTTGTGTCCAAGAATACACGAACAATGTAGCTTTACAACTGCTGTAACAGACGGATCGTAGCACGCGCGTGTCCACTTTGGTAGGGCATAACTTTTGACACGGGTGGAACCACGGGCCCTGTAAAATATCAAATTGAAGCTTATTCAGAGACCTACAGTGCAACAGGGTTCACCCATCAGATCCTAGGTTTTCCTTCAGAAAACATGGACAGTCTAGCTTTAGAACTGCTATAATAGACGGATCGTAGCACGCACGTGTCCACTTCCGTGGGGCATAACTTTTGACACGGGCGTAACCACGGGCCCTGAAAGACAGAAAATTGAAGCTTATTCAGAGGCCTACATGTGCGATAGCGTTTAGCCCATAGCCTAGTTTTGTGACAAAAAATCATGGTCAGTGTAGCTTTAGACTTGCTGTAATAGACGGATCGTATCACGGGCATGTCCACTTTCGTAGGGCATAAGTTTTGACACGGGTGGAACCACGGGACCTGTATGATATCAAATTGAAGCTTATTCATAGGCCTACAGGTGCTACACGTTTTATCCGTCAGAGCAGAGTTTTGTGTCCAAAAAAACGCGGACAATGCTGCTTTAGAACTGTTGTCACAGACGGATCGTAGCACGCGCGTGTCCACTTTCATATGGCATAACTTTTGACACGGGAGGAACCACGGACCCTGTAAGATATCAAGTTGAAGCTTATTCATAGACCTACAGGTGCTACAGGCTTTATCCATCAGAGCGGAGGTTTGTTTCCAAAAAAAATGGATAGTGCAACTTTAGAACTGCTGTCATAGACGGATCGAAGCACGCACGTGTCCACTTCCATAGGGCATAATATTTGACACGGGTGGAACCACGGACCCTATAAAATATCAAATTGAAGCTTATTCGTAGACCTCTAGGTGCTACAGGTTTTATCCGTCAGAACGAAGTTTTGTTTCCAAAAAACACGGACAGTGCAGCTTTAGAACTGCTGTCACAGACGGATCGTAGCACGCGCGTGCCTATTTTGGTAGGGCATAACTTTTGACACGGGTGGAACCACGGGCCCTGTAAGATATCAAATTGAAGCTTATTTAGAGACCTACGGTGCAACAGGGTTCACCCATCAGATCCTAGGTTTATCTTTAGATAACATGGACAGTCTAGCTTTAGAACTGCTGTAACAGACGGATCGTAGCACGCGCGTGTGCACTTCCGTAGGGCATAACTTTTGACACGGGCGGAATCACAGGCCCTGAAAGACATCAAATTGAAGCTTATTCAGAGACCTACAGGTGCGATAGCATTTACCCCTCATAGCCTAGTTTAGTGTCAAAAAAACATGGTCAGTGTAGCTTTAGAACTGTTGTAATAGACGGATCGTAGCACCCGCATATCCACTTCTGTAGGGCATAAGTTTTGACACGGGTGGAACCACGAGACCTATATGATATCAAATTGAAGCTTATTCATAGGCCTACAGGTGCTACAGGTTTTATTCGTCAGAGCAGAGTTTTGTGTCCAAAAAAACACGGACAGTGCACCTTTAGAACGACTGTCACAAACGGATCGTAGCACGCACGTGTCCATTTTCG
>QANY01009659.1:35150-63301 GCA_003255025.1 Datisca glomerata
GAGTTTTGTGTCCAAAAAAACACGGACAGTGCAGCTTTAGAACTGCTGTCACAAACGGATCGTAGCACGCACGTGTCCACTTTCGCAGGGAATAACTTTTGACACGGGTGGAACCACGGGCCCTGTAAGATATCAAATTGAAGTTTATTCAGAGACCTACAGGTGCGATAGGGTTTATCCGTCATAGCCTAGTTTTGTGTCCAATAAAAACATGGATAGTGCAGCTTTATAACTGCTGTCACAGACGGATCGTAGCACGCGCGTGTCCACTTTTGGTGGGAAGAACTTTTGGCACGGATGGAACCACGGGCCCTGTAAGATATGAAATTGAAGCTTATTCAGAGACCTACAGGTGCAACAGGTTTACCCATCGGATCCTAGGTTTTCCTCAAGAAAATACATACTGTGAAGCTTTAGAATTGGTGTAACACACGGATCGTAGCACGCGCGTGTCCAATTCTGTAAGGCATAACTTTTGACACGCGTGGAACTATGGGCCCTAAAGCTTATTCAGAGAACTACACGTACGACTGGGTTTACCCGTCAGAGCTGAGTTTTGTGTCCAAAAAAACACGGACAGTGCAGCTTTAGAACTGTTGTAATAGACGGATCATGGCACGCGCATGTCCACTTCCGTAGGGCATAAATTTTGACACGGGTGGAACCACGGGCCCTGTAGGATATCAAATTGAAGCTTATGCAGAGACCTAAAAGTGTGACAGGGTTTACCCGTTAGAACTGAGTTTTGTGTCCAAGAAAACATGGACATTGCAGCTTTAGAACTGCCACAACAGACGGATCGTAGCATGCGCGTGTACACTTTCGTGGGGCATAACTTTTGACACAGGTGGAACCACAAGCCCTATAAGACATCAAATTGAAACTTATTCAGAGACCTACAGGTGTAACAGGGTTTTACCCGTCAGAACTGAGTTTTGTGTACAAGAAAACATGGACAGTGCAGCTTTAGAACTGCTGGCACAGATGGATCGTAGCACGCGCGTGTCCACTTCCGTGGGGCATAACTTTTGACACGGGTGGAACCAGGGGCCCTGTAAGATATCAAATTGAAGCTTATTCAGAGACCTACGGGTGCGATAGGGTTTACCCGTCAGAGCGGAGTTTTGTGTCCAAGAAAACACGGACAGTGCAGCTTTAGAACTACTGTAATAGACGGATTGTAGCACGCGCGTGTCCCCCTTCGTAGGGGCATAATTTTTAACACGGGTGGAACCACGGGCCCTGTAAGATATCAAATTGAAGCTTATTCAAAGACCTACATGTGAGATAGGGTTTACCAGTCAGAGCTGATTTTTGTGTCCAAAAAACACAAACAGTGCAGCTTTAGAACTACTGTAACAGACGGATCGTAGCACGCGCGTGTCTACTTTCGTAGGGCATAAGTTTTGACGCGGGTGGAACCACGGGTCCTGTAAGATATCAAATTGAAGCTTATTCAGAGACCTACAGGTGTAATAGGGTTTACCCATCTGATCCTAGGTTTTCCACTAGAAAACACGGATTGTGCAGCTTTAGAATTGGTGTAACAGACGGATCGTAGCCCGCGCGTGTCCACTTCCGTAAGGCATAACTTTTGACACGGGTGGAACCACGGCCCCTGTAAGACGTCAAATTGAAGATTATTTAGAGACTAACAGGATCGACAGTGTTTATCCATCAGAGCGGAGTTTTGTGTCCAAGAAAACATGGACAGTGCAGCTTTAGAACTACTGTAACTTACGGATCGTAGCACGCGCGTGTCCACTTCCATAGGGCATAACTTTTGACAGGGGTGGAATCACGGGCCCTGTAAGATATCAAATTGAAGCTTATTCAGAGACCTACAGGTGTGATTGGGTTTATCCAACAGAGCGGAGTTTTGGGTCTAAAAAAACACAGACAGTGCAGCTTTGGAACTGCTGTCACAGATGGATCGTAGCACGCGCGTGTCCACATCCGGAAGGCTTAACTTTTGACACGGGTGGAACCACGTGCCCTGTAAGATCTCAAATTGAAGCTTATTCAGAGACCTACAGGTGCGATAGGGTTACCCATCATAGCCTAGTTTTGTGTCCAAAAAAACACAGTCAGTGCAGCTTTAGAAGTGCTGTAATAGACGGATCGTAGCAAGCGCATGTCCACTTCTCTAGCGCATAATTTTAAACCCGGGGGAAACCACGAGCCGTGTAAGATATCAAATTGAAACTTATTCACAGACCTACTGGTACTATAGGGTTTATATGTTAGAGTGGCGTTTTGTGTTAAAAAAAATACAGACAATACAGCTTTATAACTGCTGTAACAGATGGATCGTAGCACGCGCGTGTCCACTTCCGTGGGGCATAACTTTTGACACGGGTGGAACCACGGGCCCTTTATGATATCAAATTGAAGCTTAATCAGAGACCTACAGGTGCAACATGGCTTACCCATCATATCCTAGTTTTGTGTTCAAAAAAACACGGTCAGTGCAGCTTTAGAACTGCTGTAATAGACGGATCGTAGCACGCGCATGTCCACTTCCGTAGGGCTTAAGTTTTGACACGGGTGGAGCCACAGGCCATGTAATATCATGAAGCTTATTCATAGACCTACAAGTGCTACAGGGTTTATCTGTCAGAGTGGAGTTTTGTGTCCAAAAAAACACAGACAATGTAGCTTTAAAACTGCTATCACAGACGGATCGTAGCACGCGTGTGTCCACTTCCGTAGGGCATAACTTTTGACACGGGTGGAACCACGGGCCCTATAAGATATCAAATTGAAGCTTATTCAGAGACCTACAAGTGGAAAAGGGTTTATTCATCAGATCCTTGGTTTGCCTTTAGAAAACCCGGCTGTGCAGGTTTAGAATTGGTGTAACAGACGGATCGTAACACGCGCGTGTCCACTTCCGTAGGGCATAACTTTTGACACGGGTGGAGCCACGAGCCCTGTAAGATATCAAATTGAAGGTTATTCAGAGACCTACAGGTGCGATGGGGTTTAATTGCCAGAGCTGAGTTTTGTGTCCAAAAATCATGGACAGTGCATCTTTAGAACTATTGTAACAGACGGATGGTAGCACGCGCGTGTCCACTTCAATAGGGCATAACTTTTGACACGGGTGGAGCCATGGGCCCTGTAAGATATCAAATTGAAGCTTATTCATGGACCTACAGGTGCGAGGGTGTTTACCCACCATAGCCCAGTTTTGTGTCCAAGAAAGCACGGTCAATGCAGCTTTAGAACTGCTGTAAATTATGGATCGTAGCACGCGCATGTCCACTTCCTTGGGGCTTAATTTTTGACACAGGTGGAACCATGGGCCCTGTAAGATATCAAATTGAAGCTTATTCAGAGACCTACAGGTGTGACAGGGTTTATCCATCAGAGATGAGTTTTGTGTCCTAAAAAGCATGGACAGTGCAACTTTGGAACTGTTGTAACATACGGAAGTGGACATACGCGTGTCTACTTCCATAGGGTATACTTTTGATAGGGGTGGAACCACGGGTCGTGTAAGATATCAATTTGAAACTTATTTAGAGACCTACAGGTGTGATAGGGTTTGCCCATCAGAACTTTGTTTTGTGTCCAAAAAACATGGACAGTGTAGCTTTAGAACTACTGTAACGGACGGATCGTAGCACGCGCGTGTCCACTTCCGTAGGGCATAATTTTTGACACGGGTGGAACCACGGGCCCTGTAAGATATCAAGTTGTAGCTTATTCAGAGACCTACAGGTACGTTAGGGTTTACCCATTAGAGCTGAGTTTTGTGTCCAAGAACACACGGACAGTGCATCTTTAGAATTATTGTAACAGACGGATCGTAGCATGGGCGTGTCCACTTCCGTAGGGCATAACTTTTGACACGGGTGGAACCACGGGCTATGTAAGTGATCAAGTTGAAGCTTATTCAGAGACCTACAGGTTCGACAGGGTTTACCCATCAGACATGAATTTTGTGTCTCAAAAAGCACGGACAGTGCAGCTTTAGAACTGCTGTAACAGACGGATCGTAGCACGCGCGTGTCCACTTCCACAGGGCATAACTTTTGACACGGGTGGAACCACGGGCCTTGCAAGACATCAAATTAAAGATTATTCAGAGACCTACCGGTGTGATGGAGTTTAATCATCAGAGATGAGTTTTGTGTCCAAGAAACACGGACAGTGCAGCTTTAGAACTACTGTAACAAACGGATCGTAGCATGCGCGTGTCCACTTCCGTAGGGCATAATTTTTGACACGGGTGGAACCACGGGTCCTGTAAGATATCAAATTGAAGCTTATACAGAGACCTATAAGTGTGACTGGGTTTATCCATCAGAGTGGAGTTTTGTGTCCAAAAAAACACGGACAGTGCAGCTTTAGAACTGCTGACATAGACGGATCGTAGGACGCGCGTGTGCAGTTTTGTAGGGCATAACTTTTGACACGGGTGGAACCACAGGCCCTATAAGATATCAAATTGAAGCTTATTCAGAGACCTACAGGTGAGATAGGGTTTACCCATCGTAGCCTAGCTTTAGAACTGTTGTAATAGACGGACCGTAGCATAATTTTAGACATGGGTGGAACCACGGGCCCCGTATGATATCAAATTGACGCTTATTCATAGACCTACAGGTGCTACAGGGTTTATCCGTCAGAGTGGAGTTTTGTGTCAAAAAAAACATGGACAGTGCAGCTTTAGAACTGCTGTCACGGACGGATCGTCGCACGCGCATGTCCACTTTTGTAGGGCATAACTATTGACCCTGGTGGAACCACGGGCCCTGTAGGGCATAACATCAAATTGAAGCTTATTCAGAGACCTACAGGTGCGGTAGGGTTTACAAGTCAGAGCTGATTTTTGTGTTCAAGAAAACATGGACAGTGCAGCTTTAGAATTGTTGTAACAGACGGATCGTAGCACGCGCGTGTCCACTTCCATAGGGCATAAATTTTTACATGGGTGGAACCACGGACCCTGTAGGATATCAAATTGAAGCTTATTCAGAGACCTACAGGCGTCACAGAGCAGAGTTTTGTCTCCAAAAAAACTCAGACAGTGCAGCTTTTGAACTGCTGTCACAGACGGATCGTAGCACGCGCGTGTCCACTAGCGTGGGGTGGAACCACGGGCCCTGTAAGATATAAAATTGAAGCTTATTCAGAGACCTACAGGTGCGACAGGGGTTACCCATCATAGCCTAGTTTTGTGTAAAAAAAAACAAGGTTAGTGCAGCTTTAGAACTGCCGTAATAGACGGATCGTAGCACGCGCATGTCCACTTCCATAGGGCATAATTTTTTACACGGGTGGAAGCACGGGTATTGTAAGATATCAAATTGAAACTTATTTATAGGCCTAACGGTGCTACAGGTTTTATCTGTCAGAGAAGAGTTTTGTGTCCAAAAAAATACGGACAGTGCAGCTTTAGAACTACTGTCACAGATGGATCGTAGTACGCGCGTGTACACTTATGTAGGGCATAACTTTTGACACGGGTGGAACCACGGGCCCTGTGAGATATCAAATTGAAGCTTATTCAGAGACATACTGGTGCGACAGGATTTACTCATCATAGCCTAGTTTTGTGTCCAAAAAAACACGGTCAGTGCAGCTTTAGAACTGCTGTAATAGATGGATCGTAGCACGCGCATGTCCGCTTCCGTAGGGCATAATATTTGACACGGGTGGAACCACGGGCCCTTTAAGATATCAAATTCAAGCTTATTCATAGGCCTATAGGTGCTATAGGTTTAATCCGTCAGAACGGAGTTTTGTGTCCAAAAAAACATGGACAGTGCTGCTTTAGAACTGCTTTAATAGATGGATCGTAGCACACGCGTCTCCACTTCCGTAGGGACTAACTTTTGACACGGGTGGAACCACGGGCCCTATAGGATATCAAATTTAAGCTTATTTAGAGACCTACGGTGCAACAGGGTTTACCCATAAGATCCTAGGTTTGCCTCTAGAAAACACAGACTGTGCAGCATTAGAATTGGTGTAACACACGGATCGTAGAACGCGCGTGTCCACTTCCGTAAGGCATTACTTTTGACACGGGTGGAACCACGGGCCCTGTAAGACATCAAATTGAAGCTTATTCAGAGACCTACAGGTGTGACAGGGTTTATCTGTCAGAGCAGAGTTTTGTGTCCAAAAGAACATGGACAATGCAGCTTTAGAACGGCTGTCATTGATAGATCGTAGCAAGCGCGTGTCCACTTCCGTAGGGCATAACTTTTGACACGGGAGGAATTACGGGCCCTGTAAGACATCAAATAGAAGCTTATTTAGAGTCCTATAGGTGTGATAGGGTTTACCCGTCAGAGCTGAGTTTTATGTCCAAGAATACAGGGACAGTGCAGCTTTAGAACTGCTGTAACAGACGGATCGCAGCACACGCGTGTCCACTTCCGTAGGGCCTAACATTTGACAAGGGTGGAATCACGAGCCCTGTAAGATATCAAATTGATGCTTATTCAGAGACCTACAGGTGTGACAGGGTTTATCCGTTAGAGCAGATTTTTTTTTCCAAAAAAATGGACAGTGCAGCTTTACTTCTGCTGTCACAGACGGATCGTACCACGCGCGTGTCCATTTCTGTGGGAAATAACTTTTGACACGGGTGGAACCACGGGCCCTGTAAGATATCAAATTGAAGCTTATTCAAAGACCTACATGTGCGACAGGGTTTACTCATCATAGCCTTGTTTTGTGTCCAAAAAAACACGGTCAACAAAGCTTTAGAATTGTTGTAATAGACGGATCGTAGCACGCGCATGTCCACTACTGTAGGGCATAATTTTTGACACGGGTGAAACCACGGGCCCTGTAACATATCAAATTGAAGCTTATTCATAGGCCTACATGTGCTACAGGTTTTAGTCGTCAGAGCGGAGTTTTCTGTCTAAAAAAACACGGACAGTTAAGCTTATTCAGAGACCAACGGTGCAATAGGGTTTACCCATCGGATCCTAGGTTTGCCTCTAGAAAACACAGACTGTGGAGTTTTAGAATAGGTGTAACACACGGATCGTACCATGCGCGTGTCCACTTCCGTAAGGCATAACTTTTGACACGGGTGGAACCACGGGCCCTATAAGACATACAGATGCAACAGGGTTTACCTGTCAGAGCTGACTTTTTTGTCCAAGAAAAAATGGACAGTGCAGCTTTAGTACTACTGTAACAGACGGATCGAAGCACGCACGTGTCCACAAAAAAACACGGTCGGTGCAGCTTTAGAACTTTTGTAATAGACGGATCATAGCACACGCATGTCCACTTTTGTAGGGCATAACTTTTGACACGGGTGGAACCACGGGCCGTGTAAGATATCAAATTGAAGTTTATTCAGAGACCTATGGTGCAAAAGGGTTTACCCTTCAGAGCTGAGTTTTGTGTCCAAGAAAACATGGACAGTGCAGCTTTAGAACTGCTGTAACATACGGATCGTAGCACACGCGTGTCCACTTCCGTAGGGCATAACATTTGACAAGGGTGGAACCACGAGCCCTGTAGGATATCAAATTGAAGCTTATTCAGAGACCTACAGGTGTGACAGGGTTTATCCATTAGAGCGGAGTTTTTTTTCCAAAAAAATGGACAGTGCAGCTTTACAACTGCTGTCACAGACCTACAAGTGCTACAAGGTTTATTCGTCAGAGCGTAGTTTTGTGTCCAAAAAAATAGGGACAGTGCAGCTTTAGAACTGCTGTAACAGACGGAACGTAGCATGCGCGTGTCCACTTCCGTAGGGCAAAACTTTTGACACGGGTGGAACCACGGGGCTTGTAAGATATCAAATTAAAGCTTATTCAGAGACCTACAGGTGTGATAGGGTTTATCCGTCTGAGCGGAGTTTTGTGTCCAAAAAAACACGTTGAGTGCAGTTTTAGAACTGCTGTCACAGACGGAGTAGCATGCGCGTGTCCACTTCTGTGGGGTATAACTTTTGACACGGGTGGAACCACGGGCCCTGTAAAATATATAATTGAAGTTTATTCAGAGACCTACAGGTGTGACTGTGTATACTCATCATAGACTAGGTTTTTGTCCAAAAAACACGGTCAGTGCAGCTTTAGAACTGCTTTAATAGATGGATCGTAGCACACGCATGTCCACTTCCGTAGGGCATATGTTTTGACACGTGTGGAAGCACGGGCCCTGTAAGATATCAAATTGAATCTTATTCATAGACCTACAGGTGCGACAAGGTTTACCTGTCAGATCTGAGTTTTGTTTCAAAGAAAACACAGACAGTGCAGATTTAGAATTGCTGTAACAGACGGATCGTAGCACGCGCGTGTCCACTTTTATAGGGTATAACTTTTGACACGGGTGGAACCACGGGCCCTGTAAGATATCAAATTGAAGTTTATTCAGAGACCTACTGGTGCAACAGGGTTTACTCATCAGAGCTTAGTTTTGTGTCCAAAAACACACGGTCAACACAGCTTTAGAATTGTTGTAATAGACAGATCGTAGCACGCGCATGTCCACTTCTGTAGGGCATAATTTTTGACACGGGTGGAACCACGGGCCCTGTAACATATCAAATTGAAGCTTATTCATAGGCCTACATGTGCTACAGGTTTTAGACATCAGAACGGAGTTTTGTGTCCAAAAAAACACGGACAGTGAAGCTTTAGAACTGCTGTCACATACGGATCGTAGCACGCGCGTGTCCACTTCCGTAGGGCATAACTTTTGACACGGGTGGAACCACGGACCCTGTAAGATATCAAATTTAAGCTTATTCAGAGACCAACGGTGCAACAAGGTTTACCCACCGGATCCTAGGTCTGCCTCTAGAAAACACAAACTGTGGAGCTTTAGAATTGGTGTAACACACGGATCGTACCATGCGCGTGTCCACTTCCGTAAGGCATAAATTTTGACACGGGTGGAACCACGGGCCCTATAAGACATATAGATGCAACAGGGTTTACCCGTCAGAGCTGACTTTTTTGTCCAAGAAAAAATGGACAGTGCAGCTTTAGTACTACTGTAACAGACGGATCGAAGCACGCACATGTCCACAAAAAAACACGGTTGGTGCAGCTTTAGAACTTTTGTAATAGACGGATCATAGCACACGCATGTCCACTTTTGTAGGGCATAACTTTTTACACGGGTGGAACCACGGGCCGTGTAAGATATCAAATTGAAGTTTATTCAGAGACTTATGGTGCAAAAGGGTTTACTCATCAGATCTTAGGTTTGCCTCTATAAAACACAGACTGTGCAGCTTTAGAATTGGTGTAACACACAGATCGTAGCACGCGCGTGTCCACTTCCGTAACGGCAGGGTTTACCCATCATTACCTAGTTGTGTGACCAAAAAAACACAGTCAGTGCAGATTTAGAACTTCTGTAATAGACAGATCATAGCACACACATGTCCACTTTTGTAGGGCATAACTTTTGACACGGGTGGAACCACGGCCCCTATAAGACATCAAATTGAAGCTTATTTAGAGTCCTACAGGTGCGACAGGGTTTACCCGTCAGAGCTGAGTTTTGTGTGCAAGAAAACATGGACAGTGCAGCTTTAGAACTGCTGTAACAGATGGATCGCAGCACACGCGTGTCCACTTCCGTAGGGCATAACATTTGACAAAGGTGGAACCACGATCCCCGTAGGATATCAAATTGAAGCTTATTCAGAGACCTACAGGTGTGACATGGTTTATCCGTCAGAGCGGAGTTTTTTGTCGAAAAATACACAGAAAATGCAGCTTTAGAACTGCTGTCACAGACGGATCATAGCACACGCATGTCCACTTTTATAGGGCATAACTTTTGACACGGGTGGGACCCCGACCCCTGTAAGTCATCAAATTGAAGCTTATTTCGAGTCCTACATGTGCGACAGGGTTTACCCGTCAGAGCTAAGTTTTGTATCCAAGAAAACATGGACAGTGCAACTTTAGAACTGCGGTAACAGACGGAACATAGCATGCGCGTGTCCACTTCTGTAGGGCATAACTTTTGACACGGGTGGAACCACAGGCCTTGAAGATATCAAATTGAAGCTTATTCAGAGACCTGTAGGTGTGACAGGGTTTATCCGTTAGAGTGGAGTTTTGTGTCCAAAAAACACGGAGTGTGCAGCTTTAGAACTGCTGTCACAGTCGGATCTAGCACGCGCGTGTCCTCTTCCGTGAGGTATAACTTTTGACACGGGTGGAACCACGGGCCCTGTAAGATATCAAATTGAAGTTTATTCAGAGACCTACTGGTGCGATAGGGTTTACCCATCATAGCCTGGTTTATTGTCCAAAAAAACACTGTCAGTGCAGCTTTAGAGCTGCTATAATAGACGGATCGTAGCACGCGCATGTCCACTTCCCTAGCGCATAATTTTAGACACGGGTGGAACCACGGGCCCTGTGAGATATTAAATTAAAGCTTATCCAAAGACCTAAAGGTGCTACAGGTTTTATCCGCTAGAGCGGAGTTTTGTGTCTAAAAAAACACGGACAATGCAGCTTTAGGACTGCTGTAACAGACGGATCGCAGCACGCGCGTGTCCACTTCCGTACGACATAACTTTTAACACGGGTGGAAGCACGGGCCCTGTAAAATATCAATTGAAGTTTATTCAGAGACCTACAGGTGTGATAGGGTTTATCCGTCAGAGCGAAGTTTTGTGTCCAAAAAAACACGGAGAGTGCAGTTTTAGAACTGCTGTCACAGACGGAGTAGCATGCGCGTGTCCACTTCCGTGGGGCATAACTTGTGACACGGGTGGAACCACAGGCCCTGTAAAATATATAATTGAAGTTTATTCAGAGACCTACAGGTGCGACTATGTATACTCATCATAGACTAGGTTTTTGTCCAAAAAACACGGTCAGTGCAGCTTTAGAACTGCTGTAATAGATGGATCGTAGCACACGCATGTCCACTTCCGTAGGGCATAAGTTTTGACACGGGTGGAAGCACGGGCCCTGTAAGATATCAATATGAATCTTATTCATAGACCTACAGGTGCGACAAGGTTTTCTCGTCAGAGCTGAGTTTTGTTTCCAAGAAAAAATAGACAGTGCAATTTTAAAATTGCTATAACAGACGGATCGTAGCACGCGCGTGTCCACTTTTGTAGGGTATAACTATTGACACGGGTGGAACCACGGGCCCTTTAAGATATCAAATTGAAGCTTATTCAGAGACCTACAGGTGCGATAGGGTTTATCCATCAGAGCGGAGTTTTGTGTCCAAAAAACACGGAGAGTGCAGCTTTAGAACTGCTGTCACAGACGGATCATAGCACACGCATGTCCAATTTTGTAGGGCATAACTTTTGACACGGGTGAAACCACGGCCCCTGTAAGTCATCAAATTGAAGCTTATTTAGAGTCCTACAGGTGCGACAGGGTTTACCCGTCAGAACTAATTTTGTGTCTAAGAAAACATGGACAGTGCAGCTTTAGAACTGCTGTAACAGACGGAACGTAGCATGCTCGTGTCCACTTCCGTAGGGCATAACTTTTGACACGGGTGGAACCACGGGCCTTGTAAGATATCAAATTGAAGTTTATTCTGAGACCTACAGGTGCGATAGGGTTTACCCATCATAGCCTGGTTTATTGTCCAAAAAAACACTGTCAGTGCAGCTTTAGAGCTGCTATAATAGACGGATCGTAGCACACGCATGTCCACTTCCCTAGCGCATAATTTTAGACACGGGTGGAACCACGGGCCCTGTAAGATATTAAATTAAAGCTTATCCACAGCCCTAAGGGTGCTAAAGGTTTTATCCGCTAGAGCGGAGTTTTGTATCTAAAAAAACACGGACAATGCAGCTTTAGGACTGCTGTAACAGACGGATCGCAGCACGCGCGTGTCCACTTCCGTACGGCATAACTTTTAACACGGGTGGAACCACGGGCCTTGTAAAATATCAATTAAAGTTTATTCACAGACCTACAGGTGTGATAGGTTTTATCTGTTAGAGCGGAGTTTTGTGTCGAAAAAAACACGGAGAGTGCAGTTTTAGAACTGCTGTTACAGACGGAGTAGCATGCGCGTGTCCACTTCCGTGGGGCATAACTTTTGACACGGGTGGAACCACGGGCCCTGTAAAATATATAAATGAAGTTTATTCAGAGACCTACAGGTGCGACTGTGTTTACTCATCATAGACTAGGTTTTTGTCCAAAAAAACACGGTTAGTGCAGCTTTAGAACTTCTGTAATAGATGGATCGTAGCACACGCATGTCCACTTCCGTAGGGCATAAGTTTTGACACGAGTGGAAGAACAGGCGTTATAGATATCAAATTGAATCTTATTCATAGACCTACTGGTGCGACAGGGTTTTCCCGTCAGAGCTGAGTTTTGTTTCCAAGAAAACATAGACAGTGCAATTTTAGAATTGCTGTAACAGACGGATCGTAGCACGCGCTTGTCCACTTTTGTAGGGTATAACTATTGACACGGGTGGAACCACGGGCCCTTTAAGATATCAAATTGAAGCTTGTTCAGAGACCTACAGGTGCAACAGGTTTACCCATCGGATCCTAGGTTTTCCTCAAGAAAATACATACTGTGAAGCTTTAGAATTGGTGTAACACACGGATCGTAGCACGCGCGTGTCCAATTCTGTAAGGCATAACTTTTGACACGCGTGGAACTATGGGCCCTAAAGCTTATTCAGAGAACTACAGGTACGACTGGGTTTACCCGTCAGAGCCTAGTATTGTGTCCAAAAAACACGGTCAACACAGCTTTAGAATTGTTGTAATAGACAGATCGTAGCACGCACATGTCCACTTCTGTAGGGCATAATTTTTGACACGGGTGGAACCACGGGCCCTGTAACATATCAAATTGAAGCTTATTCATAGGCCTACCTGTGCTAGAGGTTTTAGTCATCAGAGCGGAGTTTTGTGTCCAAAAAAACACGGACAGTGAAGCTTTAGAACTGCTGTCATATACGGATCGTAGCACGCGCGTGTCCACTTCCGTAGGGCATAAATTTTGACACGGGTGGAACCACGGGCCCTGTAAGATATCAAATTTAAGCTTATTCAGAGACCAACGGTGCAACAGGGTTTACCCATCGGATCCTAGATTTGCCTCTAGAAAACACAGACTGTGGAGCTTTAGAATTGGTGTAACACACGGATCGTACCATGCGCGTGTCCACTTCCGTAAGGCATAACTTTTGACACGGGTGGAAGCACGGGCCCTATAAGACATACAGATGCAACAGGGTTTACCTGTCAGAGCTGACTTTTTTGTCCAAGAAAAAATGGACAGTGCAGCTTTAGTACTACTGTAACAGACGGATCGAAGCACGCACGTGTCCACAAAAAACTTTTGTAACTTTTGTAATAGACGGATCATAGCACACGCATGTCCACTTTTGTAGGGCATAACTTTTGACACGGGTGAACCACGACCCCTGTAAGACATCAAATTGAAGCTTATTTCAAGTCTTACAGGTGCGACAGCGTTTGCCCGTCAGAGATGAGTTTTGTGTCCAAGAAAACATGGACAGTGCAGCTTTAGAACTGCTGTAACAGACGGATCGCAGCACACGCGTGTCCACTTCCGTAGGGCATAATATTTGACAAGGGTGGAACCACGAGCCCCGTAGGATATCAAATTGAAGCTTATTCAGAGACCTACAGGTGTGACAGGGTTTATCCATCAGAGCGGAGTTTTTTGCCGAAAAAAACACAGACAGTGCAGCTTTAGAACTGCTGTCACAGATGGATCGTAGCACGCGCTTGTCCACTTCCGTAGGGCATTACTTTTGACACGGGTGGAACCACGGGCCCTGTAAGATATCAAATTGAAGCTTATTCAAAGATCTATAGGTGCGACAGTGTTTACCAATCATAGCCTAGTTTTGTGTCCTAAAAAACACATTCAGTGTAGCTTTAGAACCGTTGTAATAGACGGATCGTAGCACGCGAATGTCCACTTCCCTAGCGCATAATTTTAGACACGGGTGGAACCACGGACCCTGTAAGATATTAAATTGAAGCTTATTTACAGACCTACAGGTGCTATAGGGTTTATCCATCAGAGCAAAGTTTTATGTCCAAAAAAACACAGACAGTGCCGCTTTAGAACTTTTGTAATAGACGGATCATAGCACACGCATGTCCACTTTTGTAGGGCATAACATTTGACACGGGTGGAACCACGGGCCCTGTAAGATATCAAATTGAAGCTTATTCAGAGACCTATGGTGTAATAGGGTTTACCCATCATATCCTAGGTTTGCCTCTATAAAACACAGACTGTGTAGCTTTAGAATCGGTGTAACACACGGATCGTCGCACGCGCGTGTCCACTTCCGTAACGGCATAACTTTTGACAGGGGCGACAGGGTTTACCCATCATTACCTAGTTGTGTGTCAAAAAAACACGGTCAGTGCAGCTTTAAAACTTCTGTAATACACGGATCATAGCACACACATGTCCACTTTTGTAGGGCATAACTTTTGACACGGGTGGAACCACGGCCCCTGTAAGAAATCAAATTGAAGCTTATTTGGAGTCCTACAGG
Source organism: Datisca glomerata (assembly GCA_003255025.1). Lineage (NCBI taxonomy): Eukaryota > Viridiplantae > Streptophyta > Magnoliopsida > Cucurbitales > Datiscaceae > Datisca > Datisca glomerata. The sequence continues at coordinate 49,662 of QANY01009659.1, forward strand.
TGCGACAGGGTTTACCCGTCAGAGCTGAGTTTTGTGTCCAAGAGAACATGGACAGTGCAGCTTTAGAACTGCCGTAACAGACGGATCGCAGCACACGCGTGTCCACTTCCGTAGGGCATAACATTTGACAAGGGTGGAACCACGAGCCTCGTAGGATATCAAATTGAAGCTTATTCAGAGACCTACAGGTGTGATAGGGTTTATCCGTCAGAGCATAGTTTTTTGTCGAAAAAACACAGACAGTGCAGCTTTAGAACTGCTGTCACAGACGGATCGTAGCACGCGCTTGTCCACTTCCGTAGGTCATAACTTTTGACACGGCTGGAACCACGGGACTTGTAAGATATCAAATTGAAGCTTATTCAGAGACCTATAGGTGCGACAGAGTTTACCAATCATAGCCTAGTTTTATGTCCAAAAAAACACGGTCAGTGTAGCTTTAGAACCCCTGTAATTGACGGATCGCAGCACGCGAATATCCACTTCCCTAGCGCATAATTTTAGACATGGGTGGAACCACGAGCCCTGTAAGATATCAAATTGAAGCTATCATAGACCTACATTAGCTACTGGGTTTATACGTCAGAGCGGTGTTTTGTGTCCAAAAAAACACAGACAGTGCAACTTTAAAACTGCTATCACAGACGGATCGTAGCACGCGCGTGTCCATTTCTATAGTGCATAACTTTTGACACGAGTGGAACCACAGGCGCTGTAAGATATCGAATTGAAGCTTATTCAGAGACCTACATGTGCTATAGGGTTTACTCATCATATCCTTGTTTTGTGGCCAAAAAAACATGGTCAGTGCAGCTTTAGAACTTCTATAATAGACGGATCATAGCACACGCATGTCCACTTCCGTAGGTAATAACTTTTGACACGGGTGGAACCACGGGACCATTAGGATATCAAATTGAAGTTAATTTAGAGTCCTACAGGTGTGACAGGTTTTATCCGTCAGAGCGGAGTTTTTTGTCCAAAAAACATGGACAGTGAAGCTTTAGAACTGCTGTCACAGACGGATCGTAGCACGCGCGTGTCCACTTCCGTGGGACCTAACTTTTGACATGGGTAGAACCACGGGCCCTGTAAGATATCAAATTCAAGTTTATCCAGAGACCTACAGGTGAGATAGGGTTTACTCGTCATAGCCTAGTTTTGTGTCCAAAAAAATAGGGTCAGTGCATCTTTAGAACTGTTGTAATAGACGGATCGTAGCACGCGCATGTCCACTTCCGTAGGGCATAATTTTTTACACGGGTGGAACCAGGGGCATTGTAAGATATCAAATTGAAGCTTATTCATTGGACTATAGGTGCTACAGGTTTTGTGTCCAAAAAAGCATGGACAGTGCAATTTTAGAACTACTGTAACAGACGGATCGTAACACGCGCGTGTCTAAATCTATAGGGCAAAACTTTTAACATGAGTGGAACCACTAGCACTGTAAGATATCAAATTGAAGCTTATTTAGAGACCTATAGGTGCGACAGGGTTTACCCGTCAGAGATGTGTTTTGTGTCCAAAAAAGCACGGACAGTGCAACTTTAGACTGCTGTAACAGATGGATCGTAGTACGCGCGTGTCCAATTCTATAGGGCATAACTTTTGACACGGGTGGAACCATGGGCCCTGTAAGATATCAAATTGAAGCTTATTAAGAGGCTTACAGGGGCAACATGGTTTGCCCATCGGATCCTTGGTTTGCCTCTAGAAAACACAGACTGTGCAGCTTTAGAATTGGTGTAATCGACGGATCGTAGCACACGCGTGTCCACTTCTGTAAGGCATAACTTTTTACACGGGTGGAACCACGGGCCCTGTAAGACATCAAATTGAAGCTTATTTAGAGACCTACTAGTAGACAGGGTTTACCCGTCAGATCTCAGTTTTGTGTTCAAGAAAACACGGAGAGTGCAGCTTTAGAACTGCTGTAACAAACGAATCGTAGCACGCGCGTGTCCAATTCCGTAGGGCATAACTTTTGACAGGGGTGGAACCATGGGCCCTGTAAGATATCAAATTGAAGCTTATTAAGAGACCTGCAGGTGTGACAGGGTTTATCTGTCAGAATGGAGTTTAGTGTCCAAAAAAACATGGACAGTGCAGCTTTAGAACTGCTGTCATAGACGGATCGTCGCACGTACGTGTCCTCTTCCGTGGGGCATAACTTTTGATACGGTTGGAACCACGGGCCCTGTAAGATATCAAATTGAATCTTATTCAGAGATCTACAGGTACGACAGTGTTTACCCATCATAACCTTGTTTTATGTCCAAAAAAACACGGGCAGTGCAGCTTTAGAACTGTCGTAATAGATGGATCGTAGCACGCGCATGTCCACTTCCGTAGGGCATAATTTTTTACACAGGTGGAACCACGGGCCGTGTATGTGATCAAATTGAAGCTTATTTATAGGCCTACAGGTTCTACAGGTTTTATCCGTCAGAGTTAAGTTTTGTGTCCAAAAAAACACGACAGTGCAGCTTTAGAACTGCTTTAACAGACGGATCGTAGCACGCGCGTGTCCACTTCCGTAGGGCATAACATTTGTCACGGGTGGAACCACGGGCCCTGTAAGATATCAAATTGAAGCTTATTTAGAGACCTACAGGTGCAACAGTGTATACCCAACGGATCCTAGGTTTGCCTCTAGAAAACATAGACTGTGCAGCTTTAGAATTGGTGTATCTGACGGATTGTAGCACACGCGTGTCCACTTCCGTAAACCATAACTTTTGACACGGGTGGAACCACGGGCCCTGTAAGACATCAAATTGAAGCTTATTTAGAGACCTACAGGTCGATAGGGTTTACCCGTCAGATCCCAGTTTTGTGTTCAAGAAAACACGGACAGTGCAGCTTTAGAACTGCTGTAACAGACGGATCGTAGCACGCGCGTCTCCATAACTTTTGACAGGGGTGGAACCATGGGCCCTGTAAGATATCAAATTGAAGCTTATTAAGAGACCTGTAGGTGTGAAAGGGTTTATCCGTCAGAGCAGAGTTTAGTATTAAAAAAAATGCAGACAGTGCAGCTTTCGAACTTCTATCATAGATGGATCGTAGCACATGTGTGTCCACTTCCGTGGGGGATAAGTTTTGACACGGGTGGAACCACGGGCCTTGTAAGATATCAAATTGAAGCTTATTCAGAGACCTATAGGTGCGACAGGGTTTACCCATCATAGCCTAGTTTTGTGTCCAAAAACACACGGTCAGTGCAACTTTAGAACTGTTGTAATAGATGGGTCGTAGCACGCGCATGTCCACTTCAGTAGCGCATAATTTTTACACGGGTGGAACCACCGGCCCTGTAAGATATCAAAGTGAAGCTTATTTAGAGACCTACAGGTGCAACAGTGTATACCCACCGGATCCTAGGTTTGCCACTAGCAAACACAGACTGTGTAGCTTTAGAATTGGTGTATTAGACGGATTGTAGCACACGCGTGTCCACTTCCGTAAAGCATAACTTTTGACACGGGTGGAACCACGGGCCCTGTCACACATCAAATTGAAGCTTATTCAAAGACCTACAGGTGCGAGAGGTATACCCATCAGAGCTGAGTTTTGTTTTCAAGAAAACATGGACAGTGCAGCTTTAGAACTGCTGTAACAGACGGATCGTAGTACGCGCGTGTCCACTTCCGTAGGGCATAACATTTGACTCGGGTGGAACCATGGGCCCTTTAGGATATCAAATTGAAGCTAATTTAGATACCTACAGGTGTGACATTGTTTATCCATCAGAGCAGAGTTTTTTGTCCAAAAAATCATGGACAGTGAAGCTTTAGAACTGCTGTCACAAACGGATCGTAGCACGCGCGTGTCTACTTCCATGGGGCCTAACATTTGACATGCGTAGAACCACGGGCCCTGTAAGATATCAAATTGAAGCTTATTCATAGACCTACGCGTGAGATAGGGTTTACTTGTCATAGCCTAATTTTGTGTCCAAAAAATCGGGTCAGTGCAGCTTTAGAACTGCTGTAATAGATGGATCGTAGCACGCGCATGTCTTCTTCCGTAGGGCATAATATTTGACACGGGTGGAACACCCGGCCCTGTAAGATATCAAATTGAAGCTTATTCATAGGCCTATAGGTGCTACAGGTTTTTTCTGTCAGAATGAAGTTTCGTGTCCAAAAAAACATGGACAGTGCTGCTTTAGAACTGCTGTCACAGACGGATCGTAGCACGCGAGTCTCCACTTCCGTAAGGACTAACTTTTGACACTGGTGGAACCACTGGCCCTATAAGATATCAAATTTAAGCTTATTCAGAGACCTACGGTGCAACAGGGTTTACCCATCAGATCCTAGGTTTGCCTTTAGAAAACACAGACTGCGCAACTTTAGAATTGGTGTAACACACGGATCGTAGCAAGCGCGTGTCCAATTCTGTAGGGCATAACTTTTGACACGGGTGGAACCACGGGCCCTGTAGTTTATCAAATCGAAGCTAATTCAGAGACCTAAAGGTGTGACATGTTTATCCGTTAGAGCAGAGTTTTGTGTCCAAAATAAATGGAAGTGGAGACGGATCGTAGCACGCAAATGGCCACTTCGTGGGGCATAACTTTTGACACGGGTGGAACCACGGCCACTGTAAGACATCAAATTGAAGCTTATTTCGAGTCCTACAGGTGGACAGGGTTTACCCGTCAGAGCTAAGTTTTGTGTCCAAGAAAACATGGACAGTGCAGCTTTAGAGCTGCTGTAACAGACGGATCGCAGCACATGCGTGTCCACTTCTGTAGGGCATAACATTTGACAAGGGTGGAACCACGAGCCCTGTAGGATATCAAATTGAAGCTTATTCAGAAACCTAGAGGAGTGACAGGGTTTATCCGTCAGAGTGGAGTTTTTTGTCCAAAAAAACACGGACAGTGCAGCTTTAGAACTGCTGTCACAGACGGATCGTAGCACGCACTTGTCCACTTCCGTAGGGCATAACTTTTGACACGGGTGGAACCATGGGCCCTGTAAGATATCAAATGGAAGCTTATTCAGAAACCTATAGGTGCGACAGAGTTTACTAATCATAGCCTAGTTTTGTGTCCAAAAAAAGACAGTCAGTGTAGCTTTAGAACCGCTGTAATAGACGGATCGTAGCACGCGAATGTCCACTTCCCTAGCGCATAATTTTAAACACGGGTGGAACCACGGGCCCTGTAAGATATTAAATTGAAGCTTAGTCACAGACCAACAGGTGCTACAGGGTTTATCCATCAGAGCGGAATTTTGTGTCCAAAAAAACACGGACAGTGCAGCTTTAGAACTGCCGTAACAGACAGAACGTAGCATGCGCATGTCCACTTCCGTAGGGCATAACTTTTGACACGGGTGGAACCACGGGCCCTGTAAGATATCAAATTTAAGCTTATTCAGAGACCAACGGTGCAACAGGGTTTACCCATCGGATTCTAGATTTGCCTCTAGAAAACACAGACTGTGGAGCTTTAGAATTGGTGTAACACACAGATCGTACCATGCGCGTGTCCACTTCCGTAAGGCATAACTTTTGACAGGGGTGGAACCACGGGCCCTATAAGACATACAGATGCAACAGGGTTTACCTGTCAGAGCTGACTTTTTTGTCCAAGAAAAAATGGATTGTGCAGCTTTAGTACTACTGTAACAGACGGATCGAAGCACGCATGTGTCCACAAAAAAACACGGTCGGTGCAGCTTTAGAACTTTTGTAATAGACGGATCATAGCACACGCTTGTCCACTTTTGTAGGGAATAACTTTTGACACGGGTGGAACCACGGGCCGTGTAAGATGTCAAATTGAAGTTTATTCAGAGACCTATGGTGCAAAAGGGTTTACCCATCAGATCTTAGGTTTGCCTCTACAAAACACAGACTATGCAGCTTTAGAATTGGTGTAACACACGGATCGTAGCACGCGCGTGTCCACTTCCGTAACGGCAGGGTTTACCCATCATTACCTAGTTGTGTGTCCAAAAAAACACGGTCAGTGCAGCTTTAGAACTTCTGTAATAGAGGGATCATAGCACACACATGTTCACTTTTGTAGGGCATAACTTTTAACACGGGTGGAACCACGGCCCCTGTATGACATCAAATTGAAGCTTATATCGAGTCCTACAGGTGTGACAGGGTTTACCCGTCAGTGCTGAGTTTTGTGCCCAAGAAAACATGGACAATGCATCTTTAGAACTGCTGTAACAGACGGATCGCAGCACACGCGTGTCCACTTCCGTAGGGCATAACATTTGACAAGGGTGGAACCACGAGCCCCGTAGGATATCAAATTGAAGCTTATTCAGAGACCTACAGGTGTGACAGGGTTTATCCGTCAGAGCGGAGTTTTGTGTCCAAAAAAACACGGACAGTGCAGCTTTAGAACTGCTGTAACAGACGCAACGTAGCATGCGCGTGTCCACTTCCGTAGGGCATAACTTTTGACACGGGTGGAACCACGAGCCCTATAAGATATCAAATTGAAGCTTATTCATTGGGCTATAGGTGCTACAGGTTTTATCTGTCAGAATGGAGTTTTTTTTCCAAAAAACATGGACAGTGCAGTTTTAGAACTGCTGTCACAGACGGATCGTAGCACGCGCGTGCCCACTTCGGTAGGGCATAACTTTTGACACGGGTGGAACCACGGGCCCTGTAAGATATCAAATTGAAGCTTATTCAGAGACCTACAGGTGCGATAGGGCTTACACATCATAGCCTGGTTTATTGTCCAAAAAAACACTGTCAGTGCAGCTTTAGAGCTGCTGTAATAGACGGATCGTAGCACGCGCATGTCCACTTCCCTAGCGCATAATTTTAGACACGGGTGGAACCTCGTGCCCTGTAAGATATTAAATTAAATCTTATTCACAGACCTAAAGGTGCTATAGGTTTTATCTGTTAGAACGGAGTTTTGTGTCTAAAAAAACACGGACAATACAGCTTTAGAACTGCTGTAACAGAGGGATCGTAGCACGCGCGTGTCCACTTCCGTACGACATAACTTTAAACAAGGGTGGAACCACGGGCCCTGTAAGACATCAAATTGAAGCTTATTTAGAGTCCTACAAGTGCGACAGGATTTACCCATCAGAGGTGAGTTTTTTGTCCAAGAAAAAATGGACAGTGCATCTTTAGTACTACTGTAACAGACGGATCGAAGCACGCACGTGTCCACAAAAAAACACGGTCGTTGCAGCTTTAGAACTTTTGTAATAGACGGATCATAGCACACGCGTGTCCACTTTTGTAGGGCATAACTTTTGACACGGGTGGAATCACGGGCCGTGTAAGATATCAAATGGAAGTTTATTCAGAGACCTATGGTGCAAAAGGGTTTACCCTTCAGAGCTGAGTTTTGTGTCCAAGAAAACATGGACAGTGCAGCTTTAGAACTGCTATAGGAGACGGATCCTAGCACACGCGTGTCCACTTCCGTAGGGCATAACATTTTACAAGGGTGGAACCACGAGCCCTGTAGGATATCAAATTGAAGCTTATTCAGAGACCTACAGGTGTGACAGGGTTTATCCGTCAGAGCAGAGTTTTTTGCCCAAAAAAACACAAACAGTGCAGCTTTAGAACTGCTGTCACAGACGGATCATAGCACACGCATGTCCGCTTTTGTAGGGCATAACTTTTGACATGGGTGGAACCACAGCCCCTGTAAGACATCAAATTGAAGCTTATTTAGAGTCTTACAGGTGCGACAGGGTTTACCCATCAGAGCTAAATTTTGTGTCCAAGAAAACATGGACAGTGCAGCTTTAGAACTTCTGTAACAGACAGATCGCAGCACGCACGTGTCCACAAAAAAACACGGTCGGTGCAGCTTTAGAACTTTTGTAATAGACGGATCATAGCACATGCATGTCCACTTTTGTAGGGCATAACTTTTGACACGGGTGGAACCACGGGCCGTATAAGATATCAAATTGAAGTTTATTCAGAGACCTATGGTGCAAAAGGGTTTACCATCAGATCCTAGGTTTGCCTCTATAAAACACAGACTGTGCAGCTTTAGAATTGGTGTAACATACGGATCGTAGCACGCGCGTGTCCACTTCCATAACGGCATAACTTTTGACAGGGGCGACATGGTTCACCCATCATTACCTTGTTGTGTGTCCAAAAAAACACGGTCAGTGCAGCTTTAGAACTTCTGTAATAGACGGATCATAGCACACGCATGTCAACTTTTGTAGGGCATAACTTTTGACACGGGTGGAACCACGGCCCCTATAAGACATCAAATTGAAGCTTATTTAGAGTCCTACAAGTAAGAAAGGGTTTACCCGTCAGAGCTGAGTTTTGTGTCCAAGAAAACATGGACAGTGCAGCTTTAGAACTGCTGTAACAGACGGATCGCAGCAAACACGTGTCCACTTCCGTAGGGCATAACATTTGACAAGCGTGGAACCACGAGCCCCGTAGGATATCAATTCGAAGCTTATTCAGAGACCTACAGGTGTGACAGGGTTTATCCGTCAGAGAGGAGTTTTTTGTAAAAAAAACATAGACAGTGCAGCTTTAGAACTGCTATCACAGACGGATCGTAGCACGCGCTTGTCCACTTCCGTAGGGCTTAACTTTTGACACGGGTGGAACCACGGGCCCTGTAACATATCAAATTGAAGCTTATTCAGAGACCTATAGGTGCGACAGAGTTTACCAATCATAGCCTAATTTTGTGTCCAAAAAAACACAGTCAGTGTAGCTTTAGAATCGTTGTAATAGACGGATCGTAGCACGCGAATGTCAACTTCCCTAGCTCATAATTTTAGACACGGGTGGAACCACATGCCCTGTAAGATATTAAATTGAAGCTTATTCACAGACCTACAGATGCTACAGGGTTTATCCATCAGAGCGGAGTTTTGTGTCTAAAAAAACACAGACAGTGTAACTTTAGAACTTCTTTAACATACGGAACGTAGCAGGCGCGTGTCCACTTCCATAGGGCATAATTCTTAACACGGGTTGAACCGCGGGCCCTGTAAGACATCAAATTAAAGCTTATTCGTAGGCCTACAGGTGCTAAAGGTTTTATTCGTTAGAGCAGAGTTTTGTGTCCAAAAAAACACGGACAGTGCAGCTTTAGAACTGCTGTCACAGACAGATCGTAGCACGCGCGTGTCCACTTCCGTAGGGCATAACTTTTGAAACGGGTGAAACCACGGGCCCTGTGAGATATAAAATTTAAGCTTATTCAGAGACCTACAGGTGTGACAGGGTTTATTTGTGATAGTCAAGTTTTGTGTCCAAAAAAACATGGTTAGTGCATCTTTAGAACTGCTGTAATAGACGGATCGTAGCACGCGCATGTCCACTTCCCTAGCGCATAATTTTAGACACGGGTGGAACCACGGGCCCTGTAAGATATCAAATTGAAGCTTATTCATAGACCGACAGGTGCTACTAGGCTTATACGTCGTAGCGGAGTTTTGTGTCCAAAAAAACATGGACATTGCGGCATTAAAACTGTTGTCATAGACGGATCGTAGCACGCGCGTGTCCACTTCTGTAGGGCATATCTTTTGACACGACTGAAACCATGGGCCTTGTAAGATATCAAATGGAAGATGATATAGAGACCTACAGGGGCGATAGGGTTTACCAATCATTACCTAGTTGTGTGTCCAAAAAACCATGGTCGGTGCTGCTTTAGAACTTCTGTAATAGACGGATCAGAGCACACGCATGTCCACTTTTGTAGGGCATAACTTTTGACACGGGTGGAACCCTGGGCCCTGTAAGATATAAAATTGAAGTTTATTCAGAGACCTACGGTGCAAAAAGGTTTACCCATCAGATCCTAGGTTTGCCTCTATAAAACACAGAATGTGCAGCTTTAGAATTGGTGTAACACACAGATCGTAGCACGCGCGTGTCCACTTCCATAAGCATCAAATTGAAGCTTATTTAGAGACATACAGGTGCGACAAGGTTTACCCGTCAGAGCTGAGATTTGTGTCCCAGAAAAGACGGACAGTGCAGCTTTAGAACTACTATAACAGAGGGATCGTAGCACGCACGTGTCCACTTCCTAAGGGCATAACATTTGAAACAGGTGAAACCACGGGCCCTATAAGATATAAAATTGAATTTTATTTAGAGACCTACAGGTGTGACAGGGTTTATCCGCGATAGCCTAGTTTTGTGTCCAAAAAAACATGGTCAGTGCATCTTTAGAACTGCTGTAATATAGCACAAGCGTGTTCACTTCCGTTGGGCATAATTTTTTACTTTTCTGGAACCACGGGCCCTGTAAGAAATCAAATTGAAGCTTATTCAGACATCTACAGGTGCAGCAGGGTTTACCCGTCGGATCCTAGGTTTGCGTCTAGAAAACACAGAATGTGAAGCTTTAGAATTTGTGTAAAAGACAGATTGTAGCACGCGGGAGTCCACAACCGTAAGGCATAACTTTTGACACGGGTGGAACCACGGGCCCTGTTGGACATCAAATTGAAACTTATTCAATTACCTACAGGTGCTACAGGGTTTATTCGTGGGAGCGGAGTTTTGTGTCAAAAAAACACGGACAGTGTAGCTTTAGAACTGCTGTAACAGACGAATCGTAGCACGCGCGTGTCTACTTCTGTAGGGCATAACTTTTGACATGGGTGGCACCTCGTGCCCTGTAAGATATCAAATTGAAGCTTTTTCAAAGTCCTACAGGTGCGACTGGGTTTATCCATCAGAGCGGAGTATGTGTCCTAAAAAAACAGACAGTGCAGCTTTAAAACTGCTGTCACAAACGGATCGTAGCACGAGCGTGTCGACTTCCGTAGGGCATAACTTTTGAAATGATTGGAACCACGGGCCCTGTAAGAAATCAAATTGAAGCTTATTCAGACACCTACAGGTGCCACCGGGTTTACCCGTCGGCTCCTAGGTTTGCCTCTAGAAAACATGGACTGTGCAGCTTTAGAATTGGTGTAACAGACGTATCGTAGCACGCGCGTGTCCGCTTCCGTAAGGCATAACTTTTGACACAGGTGGAACCACGGGCCCCGTAAGACAACAAATTGAAATTTTTTTTGAGACTTACAAGTGCGACAGGTTTACTCGTCAGAGCTGAGTTTTATGTCCAAGATAACACAGACCTTTAGAATAGTTGTAACAGACGAATCGTAGCACGCGCGTGTACACTTTTGTAGGGAATAACTTTTGACAGTGGTGGAAACACGGGCCCTGTAAGATATCAAATTGAAGCTTATTCAGAGACCTACAGGTGCTACTGGGTTTATCCATCAGAGCGGAGTTTGTGTCCTAAAAAACACGGACAGTGCAGCTTTAGAACTGTTGTCACANCTTCCGTAAGGCATAACTTTTGACACAGGTGGAACCACGGGCCCCGTAAGACAACAAATTGAAAATTTTTTTGAGACTTACAAGTGCGACAGGTTTACTCGTCAGAGCTGAGTTTTATGTCCAAGATAACACAGACAATGTAACTTTAGAATAGTTGTGACAGACGAATCGTAGCACGCGCGTGTACACTTTTGTAGGGAATAACTTTTGACAGGGGTGGAAACACGGGCCCTGTAAGATATCAAATTGAAGCTTATTCAGAGACCTACAGGTGCTACTGGGTTTATCCATCAGAGCGGAGTTTGTGTCCTAAAAAACACGGACAGTGCAGCTTTAGAACTGTTGTCACAGACGGATTGTAGCACGAGCGTGTCCACTTCCGAAGGGCATACTTTTGACACGACTGGAACCACGGGCCCTCTAAGAAATCAAATTGAAGCTTATTCAGACACCTACAGGTGCAACAGGGTTTACCCGTCGGATCCTAGGTTTGCCTCTAGAAAACATGGTATGTGCAGCTTTAGAATTGGTGTAACAGTAGGATCGTAGCACGCGCGTGTCCACTTCCGTAAGGCATAACTTTTAACACGGGTGGAACCACAGACCCTGTAAGACAGCAAATTGAAGCTTATTCAGCGACCTACAGGTGCGACAGGGTTTACTCATCAGAGCTGAGGTTTATGTCCAAGAGAACACAGACAGTGCAACTTTAGAATAGTTGTATCAGACGAATCGTAGCACGCGCGTGTCCACTTTTGTAGGGCATAACTTTTGAAACGGCTGGAACCTCGGGCCCTATAAGATATCAAATTGAAGCTTATTCAAATACCTAGAGGTGCGACAAGGTTTATTTGTCAGAGCGGAGTTTATGTCGTAAAAAACACGGACAGTGCAGCTTTAAAACTGTTGTCATAGACGGATCGTAGCCTGCGCGTGTTCACTTCCGTAGGGCATAATTTTTGACATGACTGGAACCAAGGGCCCTGTAAGAAATCAAATTGAACTTTATTCAGACACCTACAGGTGCAGTAGGGTTTATCCATCAGAGCGGAGTTTGTGTCCTAAAAAACACGGACAGTGCAGCTTTAAAACTGCTGTCACAGACGGATCGTAGCACGAGCGTGTCCACTTCCGTAGGGCATAACTTTTGACACGACTGGAACCACGGGCCCTGTAAGAAATCAAATTGAAGCTTATTCAGACACCTACAGGTGCAACAGGGTTTACCCGTCGGATCCTAAGTTTGCCTCTAGAAAACATGGACTGTGCAGCATTAGAATTGTTGTAACAGTAGGATCGTAGCACGCGCGTGTCCACTTCCGTTAGGTATAACTTTTGACACGGGTGGAACTACGGGCCCTGTAAGACAGCAAATTGAAGCTTATTTAGAGACCTACAGGTGCGACAGGGTTTACTCATCAGAGCTGACGTTGATGTCCAAGAAAACACAGACAGCGCAACTTTAGAATAGTTGTAACAGACGAATCGTAGCACGCTCGTGTCCACTTTTGTAGGGCATAACTTTTGACACGGGTGGAACCACGGGCCCTGTAGGATATCAAATTGAAGCTTATTCAGAGACCTACAGGTGCAACAAGGTTAATCTGTCAGAGCAGAGTTTTGTGTTAAAAAACACGGACAGTGCAGCTTTAGAATTGTTGTCACAGACGGATCGTAGCACGCGCGTGTTCACTTCTGTAGGGCATTATTTTTTACATGACTGGAACCACAGGCCCTGTAAGAAATCGAATTGAAGCTTATTCAGTCACCTACAGGTGCAACAGGGTTTACCCGTCGAATCCTAGGTTTGCCTCTAGAAAACATGGACTGTGCAGCTTTAGAATTGGTGTAACAGTAGGATCGTAGCACGCGCGTGTCCACTTCCGTAAGGCATAGCTTTTGACACGGGTGGAACTACGGGCCTTGTAAGACAGCAAATCGAAACTTATTCAGCGACCTACAAGTGAGACAGGGTTTACTGATCAGAGCTGAAGTTTATTTCCAAGAAAACACAGACAGTGCAACTTTAGAATTGTTGTAACAGATGAATCGTAGCATGCGCATGTCCACTTTTGTAGGGCATAACTTTTGACACGGGTGGAACCATGGGCCCTGTAACATATCAAATTGAAGCTTATTCAGAGACATACAGTGTGACAGAGTTTATTCATCAGCGTGGAGTTTTGTGTTGAAAAAAACACGGACAGTGCAGCTTTAGAACTGCTATCACAGATGCATCGTAGCACGCGCGTGTTCACTTCCGTAGGGCATAACTTTTTACACGGGTGGAACCACGGGCCCTGTAAGAAATCAAATTGAACCCTATT
>QANY01009659.1:65671-93643 GCA_003255025.1 Datisca glomerata
GAAGCTTATTCAGAGACCTACAGGTGTGATAGGGTTTATCCGTCAGAGCATAGTTTTTTGTCGAAAAAAACACAGACAGTGCAGCTTTAGAACTGCTGTCACAGACGGATCGTAGCACGCGCTTGTCCACTTCCGTAGGTCATAACTTTTGACACGGGTTGAACCACTGGCCTTGTAAGATATCAAATTGATGCTTATTCAGAGACCTATAGGTGTGACAGAGTTTACCAATCATAGCCTAGTTTTATGTCCAAAAAAACACAGTCAGTGTTGCTTTAGAACCGCTGTAATAGACGGATCGTAGCACCCGAATGTCCACTTCCCTAGTGCATAATTTTAGACACGGGTGGAACCACGAGCCTTGTAAGATATCAAATTGAAGCTATCATAGACCTACATGTGCTACTGGGTTTATACGTCAGAGCGGTGTTTTGTGTCCAAAAAAACACAGACAGTGCAGCTTTAAAACTGCTATCACAGACAGATCGTAGCACGCGCGTGTCCATTTCTATAGGGCATAACTTTTGACACGAGTGGAACCACGGGCGCTGTAAGATATCGAATTAAAGCTTATTCAGAGACCTACAGGTGCTACAGGGCTTACTCATCATATCCTAGTTTTGTGGCCAAAAAAAATGGTCAGTGCAGCTTGAGAACTTCTATAATAGACGGATCATAGCACACGCATGTCCACTTCCGTAGGTAATAACTTTTGACACGGGTGGAACCACGGGACCATTAGGATATCAAATTGAAGCTAATTTAGAGTCCTACAGGTGTGACAGGTTTTATCCGTCAGAGCGGAGTTTTTGGCCCAAAAAAACATGGACAGTGAAGCTTTAGAACTGCTGTCACAGACGGATCGTAGCACGCGCGTGTCCACTTCCGTGGGGCCTAACTTTTAACATGGGTGGAACCACGAGCCCTGTAAGATATCAAATTGAAGCTTATTTAGAGACCTACAGGTGCAACAGGGTTTACCCGTCAGAGATGTGTTTTGTGTCCAAAAAAGCACGGACAGTGCAACTTTAGACTGCTGTAACAGATGGATCGTAGTACGCGCGTGTCCAATTCTATAGGGCATAACTTTTGACACGGGTGGAACCATGGGCCCTGTAAGATATCAAATTGAAGCTTATTAAGAGGCTTACAGGGGCAACATGGTTTGCCCATCGGATCCTTGGTTTGCCTCTAGAAAACACAGACTGTGCAGCTTTAGAATTGGTGTAATAGATGGATCGTAGCACACGCGTGTCCACTTCTGTAAGGCATAACTTTTTACACGGGTGGAACCACGGGCCCTGTAAGACATCAAATTGAAGCTTATTTAGAGACCTACTGGTAGACAGGGTTTACCGTCATATCTCAGTTTTGTGTTCAAGAAAACACGGAGAGTGAAGCTTTAGAACTGCTGTAACAAACGAATCGTAGCATGCGCGTGTCCACTTCCGTAGGGCATAACTTTTGACAGGGGTGGAACCATGGGCCCTGTAAGATATCAAATTGAAGCTTATTAAGAGACCTGCAGGTGTGACAGGGTTTATCTATCAGAGCAGAGTTTAGTGTCCAAAAAAACACGGATAGTGCAGCTTTAGAACTACTGTCATAGACGGATCGTAGCACGTGCGTGTCCACTTCCGTGAGGCATAACTTTTGACACGGGTGGAACCACGGGCCCTGTAAGATATCAAATTGAATCTTATTCAGAGATCTACAGGTACGACAGTGTTTACCCATCATAGCCTAGTTTTATGTCCAAAAAAACACGGTCAGTGCAGCTCTAGAACTGTTGTAATAGATGGATCGTAGCACGCGCATGTCCACTTCCGTAGGGCATAATTTTTTACATGGGTGGAACCACGGGCCGTGTATGTGATCAAATTGAAGCTTATTTATAGGCCTACAGGTTCTACAGGTTTTATCTGTCAGAGTGGAGTTTTGTGTCCAAAAAAACATGGATAGTGCAGCTTTATAACTGCTATAACAGACGGATCGTAGCACGCGCGTGTCCACTTCCGTAGGGCATAACATTTGTCACGGGTGGAACCACGGGCCCTGTAAGATATCAAATTGAAGCTTATTTAGAGACCTACAGGTGCAACAGTGTATACCCACCGGATCCTAGGTTTGCCTCTAGAAAACACAGACTGTGCAGCTTTAGAATTGGTGTATCAGACGGATTGTAGCACACGCGTGTCCACTTCCGTAAAGCATAACTTTTGACACGGGTGGAACCACGGGCCCTGTAAGACATCAAATTGAAGCTTATTTAGAGACCTACAGGTTGATAGGGTTTACCCATCAGATCCCAGTTTTGTGTTCAAGAAAACACGGACAGTGCAGCTTTAGAACTGCTGTAACAGACGGATCGTAGCATGCGCGTCTCCACTTCCGTAGGGCATAACTTTTGACAGGGGTGGAACCAGGGGCCCTGTAAGATATCAAATTGAAGCTTATTCAGAGACTTGTAGGTGTGAAAGGGTTTATCCATCAGAGCGGAGTTTAGTGTTAAAAAAAATGCAGACAGTGCAGCTTTCGAACTGCTATCATAGACGGATTGTAGCACATGTGTGTCCACTTCTGTGGGGCATAAGTTTTGACACGGGTGGAACCACGGGCCTTGTAAGATATCAAATTGAAGCTTATTCAGAGATCTATAGGTGCGACAGGGTTTACCCATCATAGCCTAGTTTTGTGTCCAAAAACACACGGTCAGTGCAACTTTAGAACTGTTGTAATAGATGGGTCGTAGCACGCGCATGTCCACTTCCGTAGCGCATAATTTTTACACGGGTCGAACCACCGGCCCTGTAAAATATCAAATTGAAGCTTATTTAGAGACCTACAGGTGCAACAGTGTATACCCACCGGATCCTAGGTTTGCCTCTAGAAAACACAGACTGTGTAGCTTTAGAATTGGTGTATTAGACGGATTGTAGCACACGCGTGTCCACTTCCGTAAAGCATAACTTTTGACACGGGTGGAACCACGAGCCCTGTCACACATCAAATTGAAGCTTATTCAAAGACCTACAGGTGCGACAGGTATACCCATCAGAGCTGAGTTTTGTTTCCAAGAAAACATGGACAGTGCAGCTTTAGAACTGCTGTAATAGACGGATCGTAGTACGCGCGTGTGCACTTCCGTAGGGCATAACATTTGACACGGGTGGAACCACGGGCCCTTTAGGATATCAAATTGAAGCTAATTTAGATACCTACAGGTGTGACATTGTTTATCCATCAGAACAGAGTTTTTTGTCCAAAAAATCATGGACAGTGAAGCTTTAGAACTGCTGTCACAGACGGATCGTAGCACGCGCGTGTCTACTTCCATGGGGCCTAACATTTGACATGGGTAGAACCACGGGCCCTATAGGATATCAAATTGAAGCTTATTCATAGACCTACGTGTGAGATAGGGTTTACTTGTCATAGCCTAATTTTGTGTCCAAAAAATAGGGTCAGTGCAGCTTTAGAACTACTGTAATAGATTGATCGTAGCACGCGCATGTCTTCTTCCGTAGGGCTTAATATTTGACACGGGTGGAACCACCGGCCCTGTAAGATATCAAATTGAAGCTTATTCATAGGCCTATAGGTGCTACAGGTTTTTTCTGTCAGAATGAAATTTCGTGTCCAAACAAACATGGACAGTGCTGCTTTAGAACTGCTGTCACAGACGAATCGTAGCACGCGAGTCTCCACTTCCGTAGGGACTAACTTTTGACACTGGTGGATCCACTGGCCCTATAAGATATCAAATTCAAGCTTATTCAGAAAAGCACGGACAGTGCAGCTTTAGAGCTGCTGTAACAGACGGATCGTAGCACGCGTGTGTCTACTTCTGTAGGGCATAACTTTTGACATGGCTGGACCCTCGGGCCCTGTAAGATATCAAATTGAAGCTTATTGAAAGACCTACAGGTGCTACTGCGTTTATCCATCAGAGTAGAGTTTGTGTCCTAAAAAACACGAATAGTGCAGCTTTAAAACTGCTGTCACAGACGGATCGTAGCACGAGCGTGTCCACTACCGTAAGGCATAACTTTTGACACGACTGAACCACAGGCCTTGTAAGAAATCAAATTGAAGCTTATTCAGACACCTACAGGTGCAACAGGGTTTACCCATCAGATCCTAGGTTTGCCTTTAGAAAACATAGACTGCGCAGCTTTAGAATTGGTGTAACACACGGATCGTAGCAAGCGCGTGTCCAATTCTGTAGGGCATAACTTTTGACACGGGTGGAACCACGGGCCTTGTAAGATATCAAATTGAAGCTTATTCAGAGACCTACAGGTGTGATAGGGTTTACCCATCATAGCCTAGTTTTGTGTCCAAAAAAACACGGTCAGTGCAGCTTTAGAACTCCTATAATAGAAGGATGGTAGCACGCGCATGTCCACTTCCGTAGGGCATAATTTTTTACACGAGTAGAACCACGGGCACTGTAAGATATCAAATTGAAGCTTATTTATAGTCCTACAGGTTCTACAGGTTTTATCCGTCAGAGCGGAGTTTTGTGTCCAAAAAAACACGGACAGTGCAGCTTTAGAACTGCCGTCACAGACGAATCGTAACACGCGCTTGTCCACTTCCGTAGGGCATAAATTGAAGCTTATTTAGAGACCTATAGGTACGATAGAGTTTATCAATCATAGCCTAGTTTTGTGTCCAAAAAAACACAGTCAGTTCAGCTTTAGAACCGCTGTAATAGACGGATCGTAGCACGCGAATGTCCACTTCCCTAGCACATAATCTTAGACACGGGTGGAACCACGGGCCCTGTAAGATATTAAATTGAAGCTTATTCCCAGACCTACAGGTGCTACACGGTTTATCCGTCAGAGCGGAGTTTTCTGTCCAAAATAACACGGACAATGCAGCTTTAGAACTACTGTTACAGACGGATCGTAGCGCGCGTGTGTCCACTTCCGTGAGGCATAACTTTTGAGAGACCTATCGGTGCTAAAGGTTTTATTCGTCGGAGCAGAGTTTTGTGTCCAAAAAAACACGGACAGTGCAACTTTAGAACTGCTGTCACAGACGGATCGTAGCACGTGCGTGTCCACTTTTGTAGGGCATAACTTTTGACACGGGTGGAACCACGAGCCCTGTAAGATATCAAATTGAAGTTTATTCAGAGACCTACGATGCAAAAGGGTTTACCCATCAGATCCTAGGTTTGCCTCTATAAAACACAGAATGTGCAGCTTTAGAATTGGTGTAACACACAGATCGTAGCACGCGCGTGTCCACTTCCATAAGCATCAAATTGAAGCTTATTTAGAGACATACAGGTGCGACAAGGTTTACCCGTCAGAGCTGAGATTTGTGTCCCAGAAAAGACGGACAGTCCAGCTTTAGAACTACTATAACAGACGGATCGTAGCACGCACGTGTCCACTTCCTAAGGGCATAACATTTGAAACAGGTGAAACCACGGGCCCTATAAGATATAAAATTGAATTTTATTTAGAGACCTACAGGTGTGACAGGGTTTATCCGCGATAGCCTAGTTTTTGTCCAAAAAAACATGGTCAGTGCATCTTTAGAACTGCTGTAATATAGCACGAGCGTGTTCACTTCCGTTGGGCATAATTTTTTACTTTTCTGGAACCACGGGCCCTGTAAGAAATCAAATTGAAGCTTATTCAGACATCTACAGGTGCAGCAGGGTTTACCCGTCGGATCCTAGGTTTGCCTCTAGAAAACACAGAATGTGAAGCTTTAGAATTTGTGTAAAAGACAGATTGTAGCACGCGGGAGTCCACAACCGTAAGGCATAACTTTTGACACGGGTGGAACCACGGGCCCTGTTGGACATCAAATTGAAACTTATTCAATTACCTACAGGTGCTACAGGGTTTATTCGTGGGAGCAGAGTTTTGTGTCAAAAAAACACGGACAGTGTAGCTTTAGAACTGCTGTAACAGACGAATCGTAGCACGCGCGTGTCTACTTCTGTAGGGCATAACTTTTGACATGGGTGGCACCTCGTGCCCTGTAAGATATCAAATTGAAGCTTTTTCAAAGTCCTACAGGTGCGACTGGGTTTATCCATCAGAGCGGAGTATGTGTCCTAAAAAAACAGACAGTGCAGCTTTAAAACTGCTGTCACAAACGGATCGTAGCACGAGCGTGTCGACTCCCGTAGGGCATAACTTTTGAAATGATTGGAACCACGGGCCCTGTAAGAAATCAAATTGAAGCTTATTCAGACACCTACAGGTGCCACAGGGTTTACCCGTCGGCTCCTAGGTTTGCCTCTAGAAAACATGGACTGTGCAGCTTTAGAATTGGTGTAACAGTAGGATCGTAGCACGCGCGTGTCCACTTCCGTAGGGCATAACTTTTGACACGGGTGGAACCACGGGCCCTATAAGACATCAAATTGAAGCTTGTTCGGAGACCTACAGGTGCGACAGGGTTTACTCATCATAGCCTAGTTTTGTTTCCAAAAAAACACGGTCAACACAGCTTTAGAATTGCTGTAATAGACAGACCGTAGCACGCGCATGTCCACTTCTATAGGGCATAATTTTTGACACGGGTGGAACCACGGGCCCTGTAACATATCAAATTGAAGCTTATTCATAGGCCTACATGTGCTACAGGTTTTAGTCGTTAGAATGGAGTTTTGTGTCCAAAAAAACACGGACAGTGAAGCTTTAGAACTACTGTCACGTACGGATCGTAGCACGCGCGTGTCCACTTCCGTAGGGCATAACATTTGACACGGGTGGAACCACGGGCCCTATAAGACATACAGATGCAACAGGGTTTACCCGTCAGAGCTGACTTTTTTGTCCAAGAAAAAATGGACCTTGCAGCATTAGTACTACTGTAACAGACGGATCGAAGCACACACGTGTCCACAGAAAAAAAACGGTCGATGCAGCTTTAGAACTTTTCTAATAGACGGATCATAGCACACGCATGTCCACTTTTGTAGGGCATAAATTTTGACGCGGGTGGAACCACGGGCCGTGTATGATATCAAATTGAAGTTTATTCAGAGACCTATGGTGCAAAAGGGTTTATCCGTCATATCCTAGGTTTGCCTCTATAAAACACAGACTGTGTAGCTTTAGAATTGGTGTAACACACGGATCGTCGCACGCGCGTGTCCACTTCCGTAACGGCATAACTTTTGACAGGGGCGACAGGGTTTACCCATCATTACCTAGTTGTGTGTCAAAAAAACACGGTCAGTGCAGCTTTAGAATTTCTGTAATACACGGATCATAGCACACGCATGTCCACTTTTGTAGGACATAACTTTTGACACGGGTGGAACCACGACCCCTGTAAGAAATCAAATTGAAGGTTATTTGGAGTCCTACAGGTGCGACAGGGTTTACCCGTCAGAGCTGAGTTTTGTGTCCAAGAGAACATGGACAGTGCAGCTTTAGAACTGCCATAACAGACGGATCGCAGCACACGCGTGTCCACTTCCGTAGGGCATAACATTTGACAAGGGTGGAACCACGAGCCCCATAGGATATCAAATTGAAGCTTATTCAGAGACCTACAGGTGTGACATGGTTTATCCGTCAGAGCATAGTTTTTTGTCAAAAAAAACACAGACAGTGCAGCTTTAGAACTGCTGTCACAGACGGATCGTAGCACGCGCTTGTCCACTTCCGTAGTTCATAACTTTTGACACGGGTGGAACCACGGACCCTGTAAGATATCAAATTTAAGCTTATTCAGAGACCAACGGTGCAACAAGGTTTACCCATCGGATCCTAGGTTTGCCTCTAGAAAACACAAACTGTTGAGCTTTAGAGTTGGTGTAACACACGGATCGTACCATGCGCGTGTCCACTTCCGTAAGGCATAACTTTTGACACGGGTGGAACCACGGGCCCTATAAGACATATAGATGCAACAGGGTTTACCCGTCAGAGCTTACTTTTTTGTCCAAGAAAAAATGGACAGTGCAGCTTTAGTACTACTGTAACAGACGGATCGAAGCACGCACATGTCCACAAAAAAACACGGTCGGTGCAGCTTTAGAATTTTTGTAATAGACGGATCATAGCACACGCATGTCCACTTTTGTAGGGCATAACTTTTTACACGGGTGGAACCACTGGCCGTGTAAGATATCTAATTGAAGTTTATTCAGAGACTTATGGTGCAAAAGGGTTTACTCATCAGATCTTAGGTTTGCTTCTATAAAACACAGACTGTGCAGCTTTAGAATTGGTGTAACACACAGATCGTAGCACGCGCGTGTCCACTTCCGTAACGGCAGGGTTTACCCATCATTACCTAGTTGTGTGACCAAAAAAACACAGTCAGAGCAGATTTAGAACTTCTTTAATAGACAAATCATAGCACACGCATGTCCACTTTTGTAGGGCATAACTTTTGACACAGGTGGAACCACGGCCCCTGTAAGACATCAAATTGAAGCTTATTTAGAGTCATACAGGTGCGACAGGGTTTACCCGTCAGATCTGAGTTTTGTGTCCAAGAAAACATGGACAGTGCATCTTTAGAACTGCCGTAAAAGATGGATCGCAGCACACGTGTGTCCACTTCCGTAGGGCATAACATTTGACAAAGGTGGAACCACGAGCCCCGTAGGATATCAAATTGAAGCTTATTTAGAGACCTACAGGTGTGACAGGGTTTATCCGTCAGAGCGGAGTTTTTTGTCGAAAAATACACAGAAAATGCAGCTTTAGAACTGCTGTCAGAGACGGATCATAGCACACGCATGTCCACTTTTGTAGGGCATAACTTTTGACACGGGTGGAACCCCGACCTCTGTAAGTCATCAAATTGAAGCTTATTTCGAGTCCTACAGGTGCGACAGGGTTTACCCGTCAGAGCTAAGTTTTGTGTCCAAGAAAACATGGACAGTGCAACTTTAGAACTGCGGTAACAGACGGAACGTAGCATGCGCGTGTCCACTTCCGAAGGGCATAACTTTTGACAAGGGTGGAACCACAAGCCTTGAAGATATCAAATTGAAGCTTATTCAGAGACCTGCAGGTGTGACAGGGTTTATCCGTTAGAGTGGAGTTTTGTGTCCAAAAAACACGGAGAGTGCAGCTTTAGAACTGCTGTCACAGACAAAGTAGCTTGCGCGTGTCCACTTCCGAGGGGCATAACTTGTGACACGGGTGGAACCACAGGCCCTGTAAAATATATAATTGAAGTTTATTCAGAGACCTACAAGTGCGACTGTGTATACTCATCATAGACTAGGTTTTTGTCCAAAAAACACGGTCAGTGCAGCTTTAGAACTGCTGTAATAGATGGATCGTAGCACACGCATGTCCACTTCCGTAGGGCATAAGTTTTGACACGGGTGGAACCACGGGCCCTTTAAGATATCAAATTGAAGCTTATTCAGAGACCTACAGGTGCGACATGGTTTATCCATCAAAGCGGAGTTTTGTGTCCAAAAAACACAGAGAGTGAAGCTTTAGAACTGCTGTCACAGACGGATCATAGCACACGCATGTCCAATTTTGTAGGGCATAACTTTTGACACGGGTGGAACCACGGCCCTTTTAAGTCATCAAATTGAATCTTATTTAGAGTCCTACAGGTGCGACAGGGTTTACCCGTCAGAGCTAAGTTTTGTGTCCAAGAAAACATGGACAGTGCAGCTTTAGAACTGCTGTAACAGACGGAACGTAGTATTGTGTCCAAAAAACACGGTCAACACAGCTTTAGAATTGTTGTAATAGACAGATCGTAGCACGCACATGTCCACTTCTGTAGGGCATAATTTTTTACACGGGTGGAACCACGGGCCTTGTAACATATCAAATTGAAGCTTATTCATCGGCCTACCTGTGCTACAGGTTTTAGTCATCAGAGCGGAGTTTTGTGTCCAAAAAAACACGGACAGTGAAGCTTTAGAACTGCTGTCACATACGGATCGTAGCACGCGCGTGTCCACTTCCGTAGGGCATAACTTTTGACACGGGTGGAACCACGGGCCCTGTAAGATATCAAATTTAAGCTTATTCAGAGAC
The DNA here is from genome assembly GCA_003255025.1 of Datisca glomerata. Lineage (NCBI taxonomy): Eukaryota > Viridiplantae > Streptophyta > Magnoliopsida > Cucurbitales > Datiscaceae > Datisca > Datisca glomerata. Next base: position 75,679 of record QANY01009659.1, read on the forward strand.
CAACGGTGCAACAGGGTTTACCCATCGGANACATCAACAACTCCGAATTGGATTAGTTTCTCCTCAACAAATAAGTGCTTGGGCCAATAAAATCCTACCTAATGGGGAGATCGTTCGAGAGGTGACAAAACCCTATACTTTTCATTACAAAACCAATAAACCTGAAAAAGATGGATTATTTTGTGAAAGAATTTTTGGGCCTATAAAAAGCGGGATTTGTGCTTGTGGAAATTATCGAGTAATCGGAGATATGAAATGTATTGAATCGATTCTTTTTAATGAATAGATCCGATCACAACTTCGAATATGGAATTCAAAGGGATAACAGGCTGATCTTCCCCAAGAGCTCACATCGACGGGAAGGTTTGGCACCTCGATGTCGGCTCTTCGCCACCTGGGGGTGGCTACGAACCACGGTGTCGGGGGTTCGAATCCCTCCTCGCCCACAACCGGCCAAAAAGGGAAGGACCTTTCCCCTCTTTTGCAATCAGTTTCGCTACAGCACCTGCTGCTCTAGCTAATTGTCCACCCTTTCCAAGTGTGATTTCTATGTTATGTATGGCCGTGCCTAAGGGCATCAGTGCTGCTTTAGAACTGCTGTCACAAACGAATCGTAGCACGTGCGTGTCCACTTTTGTAGGGTATAACTATTGACACGGTTGGAACCACAGGCCCTGTAAGATATCAAATTGAAGTTTATTCAGAGACTACAGGTGCGACAGGGTTTTCTCGTCATAGCCTAGTTTTGTGTCCAAAAAAACATGTTCAGTGCAGCTTTAAAACTACTGTAATAGACGGATCGTTGCACGCGCATGTCCACTTTTTGACCAAGTGAAGCCACAGATCCTGTAACATATCAAATTGAAGCTTATTCATAGACCTACAGGTGCTACAGGGTTTATCCATCAGAGCAGAGTTTTGTGTTAAAAAAATCACGGACAGTGCATCTTTAGAACTGCTGTAACAGACGGATCGTAGCACGCACGTTTCCACTTCCGTAGGGCATAACTTTTGACACGGGTGGAACCACGGGCCCTGTAAGATATAAAATTGAAGCTTATTCATAGCACACGCATGTCCACTTTTGTAGGGCATAACTTTTGACACGGGTGGAACCCCGACCCCTGTAAGTCATCAAATTGAAGCTTATTTCGAGTCCTACAGGTGCGACAGGGTTTACCCGTCAGAGCTAAGTTTTGTATCCAAGAAAACATGGACAGTGCAACTTTAGAACTGCGGTAACAGACGGAACGTAGCATGCGCGTGTCCACTTCCGTAGGGCATAACTTTTGACACGGGTGGAACCACAGGCCTTGAAGATATCAAATTGAAGCTTATTCAGAGACCTGCAGGTGTTAAAGGGTTTATCCGTTAGAGTGGAGTTTTGTGTCCAAAAAACACGGAGAGTGCAGCTTTAGAACTGCTGTCACAGACGGATCGTAGCACGCGCGTGTCCTCTTCCGTGGGGTATAACTTTTGACACGGCTGGAACCACGGGGCCAGTAAGATATCAAATTGAAGTTTATTCAGAGACCTACAGGTGCGATAGGGTTTACCCATCATAGCCTGGTTTATTGTCCAAAAAAACACTGTCAGTGCAGCTTTAGAGCTGCTATAATAGACGGATCGTAGCACACACATGTCCACTTCCCTAGCGCATAATTTTAGACACGGGTGGAACCACGGGCCTTGTAAGATATTAAATTAAAGCTTATCCACAGACCTAAAGGTGCTACAGGTTTTATCCGCTAGAGCGGAGTTTTGTGTCTAAAAAAATAGGGACAATGCAGTTTTAGGACTGCTGTCACATACGGATCGTAGCACGCGCGTGTCCACTTCCGTAGGGCATAACTTTTGACACGGGTGGAACCACGGACCCTGTAAGATATCAAATTTAAGCTTATTAAGAGACCAACGGTGCAACAGGGTTTACCCATCGGATCCTAGATTTGCCTCTAGAAAACACAGACTGTGGAGCTTTAGAATTGGTGTAACACACGGATCGTATCATGCGCGTGTCCACTTCCGTAAGGCATAACTTTTGACACGGGTGGAACCACGGGCCCTATAAGACATACAGATGCAACAGGGTTTACCTGTCAGAGCAGACTTTTTTGTCCAAGAAAAAATGGACAGTGCAGCTTTAGTACTACTGTAACAGACGGATCGAAGCACGCACGTGTCTACAAAAAAACACGGTCGGTGCAGCATTAGAACTTTTGTAATAGACGGATCATAGCACACGCATGTCCACTTTTGTAGGGCATAACTTTTGACACGGGTGGAACCACCGGCCGTGTAAGATATCAAATTGAAGTTTATTCAGAGACCTATGGTGCAAAAGGTTTTACCCATCAGATCATAGGTTTGCCTCTATAAAACACAGACTGTGCAGGTTTAAAATTGGTGTAACATACGGATCGTAGCATGCGCGTGTCCACTTCCGTAACGGCATAACTTTTGACAGGGGCGACAGGGTTTACCAATCATTACCTAGTTGTGTGTCCAAAAAAACACGGTCAGTGCAGCTTTAGAACTTCTGTAATAGACGAATCATAGCACACGCATGTCCACTTTTGTAGGGCATAACTTTTGACACGGGTGAACCACGGCACCTGTAAGACATCAAATTGAAGCTTATTTAGAGTCTTACAGGTGCGACAGCGTTTACCCGTCAGAGATGAGTTTTGTGTCCAAGAAAACATGGACAGTGCAGCTTTAGAACTGCTGTAACAGACGGATCGCAGCACACGCGTGTCCACTTCCGTAGGGCATAACATTTGACAAGGGTGGAACCACGAGCCCCGTAGGATATCAAATTGAAGCTTATTTAGAGACCTACAGGTGTGACAGGGTTTATCCGTCAGAGCAGAGTTTTTTGTCAAAAAAAACACAGACAGTGCAGCTTTAGAACTACTGTCACAGATGGATCGTAGCACGCGCTTGTCCACTTCCGTAGGGCATTACTTTTGACACGGGTGGAACCACGGGCCCTGTAAGATATCAAATTGAAGCTTATTCAGAGATCTATAGGTGCGACAGAGTTTAGCAATCATAGCCTAGTTTTGTGTCCTAAAAAACACATTCAGTATAGCTTTAGAACCGTTGTAATAGACGGATCGTAGCACGCGAATGTCCACTTTTGTAGGGCATAACTTTTGACACGGGTGAACCACGGCCCCTGTAAGACATCAAATTGAAGCTTATTTAGAGTCTTACAGGTGCGACAGCGTTTACCCGTCAGAGATGAGTTTTGTGTCCAAGAAAACATGGACAGTCCAGCTTTAGAACTGCTGTAACAGACGGATCGCAGCACACGCGTGTCCACTTCCGTAGGGCATAACATTTGACAAGGGTGGAACCACGAGCCCCGTAGGATATCAAATTGAAGCTTATTCAGAGACCTACAGGTGTGACAGGGTTTATCCGTCAGAGCGGAGTTTTTTGTCAAAAAAAACACAGACAGTGCAGCTTTAGAACTTCTGTCACAGATGGATCGTAGCACGCGCTTGTCCACTTCCGTAGGGCATTACTTTTGACACGGGTGGAACCACGGGCCCTGTAAGATATCAAATTGAAGCTTATTCAGAGATCTATAGGTGCGACAGAGTTTAGCAATCATAGCCTAGTTTTGTGTCCTAAAAAACACATTCAGTATAGCTTTAGAACCGTTGTAATAGACGGATCGTAGCACGCGAATGTCCACTTCCCTAGCGCATAATTTTAGACACGGGTGGAACCACAGGCCTTGAAGATATCAAATTGAAGCTTATTCAGAGACCTGCAAATGTGACAGGGTTTATCCGTTAGAGTGGAGTTTTGTGTCCAAAAAACACGGAGAGTGCAGCTTTAGAACTGCTGTCAAAGACGGATCGTAGCACGCGCGTGTCCTCTTCCGTGGGGTATAACTTTTGACACGGGTGGAACCACGGGGCCTGTAAGATATCAAATTGAAGTTTATTCAGAGACCTACAGGTGCGATAGGGTTTACCCATCATAGCCTGGTTTATTGTCCAAAAAAACACTGTCAGTGCAGCTTTATAGCTGCTATAATAGACGGATCGTAGCACGCGCATGTCCACTTCCCTAGCGCATAATTTTAGACACGGGTGGAACCACGGGCCCTGTAGGATATTAAATTAAAGCTTATCCACAGACCTAAAGGTGCTACAGGTTTTATCCGCTAGAGTGGAGTTTTGTGTCTAAAAAAATAGGGACAATGCAGTTTTAGGACTGCTGTAACAGACGGTTCGCAGCACGCGCGTGTCCACTTCCGTACGGCATAACTTTTAACACGGGTGGAACCACGGGCCCTGTAAAATATCAATTGAAGTTTATTCATAGACCTACAGGTGTGATAGGGTTTATCCGTCAGAGCGGAGTTTTGTGACAAAAAAACACAGAGAGTGCAGTTTTAGAACTGCTGTCACAGACGGAGTAGCTTGCGCGTGTCCACTTCCGAGGGGCATAACTTGTGACACGGGTGGAACCACAGGCCCTGTAAAATATATAATTGAAGTTTATTCAGAGACCTACAGGTGCGACTGTGTATACTTATCATAGACTAGGTTTTTGTCCAAAAAACACGGTCAGTGCCGCTTTAGAACTGCTGTAATAGATGGATCGTAGCACACGCATGTCCGCTTCCGTAGGGCATAAGTTTTGACACGGGTGGAAGCACGGGCCCTGTAAGATATCAAATTGAATCTTATTCATAGACCTACAGGTGCGACAAGGTTTTCCCGTCAGAGCTGAGTTTTGTTTCCAAGAAATCATAGACAGTGCAATTTTAGAATTGTTGTAACAGACGGATCGTAGCACGCGCGTGTCCACTTTGGTAGGGTATAACTATTGACACAGGTGGAACCACGGGCCCTTTAAGATATCAAATTGAAGCTTATTCAGAGACCTACAGGTGCGACAGGGTTTATCCATCAGAGCGGAGTTTTGTGTCCAAAAAACACGGAGAGTGCAGCTTTAGAACTGCTGTCACAGACGGATCATAGCACACGCATGTCCAATTTTGTAGGGCATAACTTTTGACACGGGTGGAACCACGGCCCCTTTAAGTCATCAAATTGAATCTTATTTAGAGCCCTACAGGTGCGACAGGGTTTACCCGTCAGAGCTAAGTTTTGTGTCCAAGAAAACATGGACAATGCAGCTTTAGAACTGCTGTAACAGACGGAACGTAGTATTGTGTCCAAAAAACACGGTCAACACAGCTTTAGAATTGTTGTAATAGACAGATCGTAGCACGCACATGTCCACTTCTGTAGGGCATAATTTTTGACACGGGTGGAACCACGGGCCTTGTAACATATCAAATTGAAGCTTATTCATAGGCCTACCTGTGCTACAGGTTTTAGTCATCAGAGCGGAGTTTTGTGTCCAAAAAAACACGGACAGTGAAGCTTTAGAACTGCTGTCACATACGGATCGTAGCACGCGCGTGTCCACTTCCGTAGGGCATAACTTTTGACACGGGTGGAACCACGGGCCCTGTAAGATATCAAATTTAAGCTTATTCAGAGACCAACGGTGCAACAGGGTTTACCCATCGGAGATGAGATTTGCCTCTAGAAAACACAGACTGTGGAGCTTTAGAATTGGTGTAACACACGGATCGTACCATGCGCGTGTCCACTTCCGTAAGGTATAACTTTTGACACGGGTGGAACCACGGGCCCTATAAGACATACAGATGCAACAGGGTTTACCTGTCAGAGCTGACTTTTTTGTCCAAGAAAAAATGGACAGTGCAGGTTTAGTACTACAGTAACAGACAGATCGAAGCACGCACGTGTCCACAAAAAAACACGGTCGGTGCAGCTTTAGAACTTTTGTAATAGACGGATCATAGCACACACATGTCCACTTTTGTAGGGCATAACTTTTGACACGGGTGGAACCACGGGCCGTGTAAGATATCAAATTGAAGTTTATTCAGAGACCTATGGTGCAAAAGGGTTTACCCATCAGATCATAGGTTTGCCTCTATAAAACACAGACTGTGCAGCTTTAGAATTGGTGTAACATACGGATCGTAGCATGCGCGTGTCCACTTCTGTAACGGCATAACTTTTGACAGGGGCGACAGGGTTTACCAATCATTACCTAGTTGTGTGTCCAAAAAAACACGGTCAGTGCAGCTTTAGAACTTCTGTAATACACGGATCATAGCACGCGCATGTCCACTTTTGTAGGGCATAACTTTTGACACGGGTGAACCACGGCCCCTGTAAGACATCAAATTGAAGCTTATTTAGAGTCTTACAGGTGCGACAGCGTTTACCCGTCAGAGATGAGTTTTGTGTCCAAGAAAACATGGACAGTGCAGCTTTAGAACTGCTGTAACAGACGGATCGCAGCACACGCGTGTCCACTTCCGTAGGGCATAACATTTGACAAGGGTGGAACCACGAGCCCCGTTGGATATCAAATTGAAGCTTATTCAGAGACCTACAGGTGTGACAGGGTTTATCCGTCAGAGCGGAGTTTTTTGTCAAAAAAAACACAGACAGTGCAGCTTTAGAACTGCTGTCACAGATGGATCGTAGCACGCGCTTGTCCACTTCCGTAGGGCATTACTTTTGACACGGGTGGAACCACGGGCCCTGTAAGATATCAAATTGAAGCTTATTCAGAGATCTATAGGTGCGACAGAGTTTACCAATCATAGCCAAGTTTTGTGTCCTAAAAAACACATTCAGTGTAGCTTTAGAACCGTTGTAATAGACGGATCGTAGCACGGGAATGTCCACTTCCCTACCGCATAATTTTAGACACGGGTGGAATCACAGGCCTTGAAGATATCAAATTGAAGCTTATTCAGAGACCTGCAGGTGTGACAGGGTTTATCCGTTAGAGTGGAGTTTTGTGTCCAAAAAACACGGAGAGTGCAGCTTTAGAACTGCTGTCACAGACGGATCGTAGCACGCGCGTGTCCTCTTCCGTGGGGCATAACATTTGACACGGGTGGAACAACGGGCCCTGTAAGATATCAAATTGAAGCTTATTANAGCTTATCCACAGACCTAAAGGTGCTACAGGTTTTATCCGCTAGAGCGGAGTTTTGTGTCTAAAAAAATAGTGACAATGCAGTTTTAGGACTGCTGTAACAGACGGTTCGCAGCACGCGCGTGTCCACTTCCGTACGGCATAACTTTTAACACGGGTGGAACCACGGGCCCTGTAAGATATCAATTGAAGTTTATTCAGAGACCTACAGGTGTGATAGGTTTTATCCGTCAGAGCGGAGTTTTGTGTCCAAAAAAACACGGAGAGTGCAGTTTTAGAACTGCTGTCACAGACGGATCGTAGCATGCGCGTGTCCACTTCCGTGGGGCATAACTTTTGACACGGGTGTAACCACGGGCCCTGTAAAATATATAATTGAAGTTTATTCAGAGACCTACAGGTGCGACGGTGTATACTCATCATAGACTAGGTTTTTGTCCAAAAAAAAACGGTCAGTGCAGCTTTAGAACAGCTGTAATAGATGGATCCTAGCACACGCATGTCCACTTCCGTAGGGCATAAGTTTTGACACGGGTGGAAGCACGGGCCCTGTAAGATATCAAATTGAATCTTATTCATAGACCTACAGGTGCGACAGGGTTTTCCCGTCAGAGCTGAGTTTTGTTTCCAAGAAAACATAGACAGTGCAATTTTAGAATTGTTGTAACAGACGGATCGTAGCACGCGCGTGTCCACTTTGGTAGGGTATAACTATTGACACGGGTGGAACCACGAGCCCTTTAAGATATCAAATTGAAGCTTATTCAGAGACCTACAGGTGCGACAGGGTTTATCCATCAGAGCGGAGTTTTGTGTCCAAAAAACACGGAGAGTGCAGCTTTAGAACTGCTGTCACAGACGGATCATAGCACACGCATGTCCAATTTTGTAGGGCATAACTTTTGACATGGGTGGAACCACGGCCCCTGTAAGTCATCAAATGGAATCTTATTTAGAGTCCTACAGGTGCGACAGGGTTTACCCGTCAGAACTAAGTTTTGTGTCCAAGAAAACATGGACAGTGCAGCTTTAGAACTGCTGTAACAGACGGAACGTAGTATTGTGTCCAAAAAACACGGTCAACACAGCTTTAGAATTGTTGTAATAGACAGATCGTAGCACACACATGTCCACTTCTGTAGGGCATAATTTTTGACACGGGTGGAACCACGGGCCTTGTAACATATCAAATTGAAGCTTATTCATAGGCCTACCTGTGCTACAGGTTTTAGTCATCAGAGCGGAGTTTTGTGTCCAAAAAAACACGGACAGTGAAGCTTTAGAACTGCTGTCACATACGGATCGTAGCACGCGCGTGTCCACTTCCGTAGGGCATAACTTTTGACACGGGTGGAACCACGGGCCCTGTAAGATATCAAATTTAAGCTTATTCAGAGACCAACGGTGCAACCGGGTTTACCCATCGGATCCTAGATTTGCCTCTAGAAAACACAGACTGTGGAGCTTTAGAATTGGTGTAACACACGTATCGTACCATGCGCGTGTCCACTTCCGTAAGGCATAACTTTTGACACGGGTGGAACTACGGGCCCTATAAGACATACAGATGCAACAAGGTTTACCTGTCAGAGCTGACTTTTTTGTCTAAGAAAAAATGGACAGTGCAGCTTTAGTACTACTGTAACAGACGGATCGAAGCACGCACGTGTCCACAAAAAAACACGGTCGGTGCAGCTTTAGAACTTTTGTAATAGACGGATCATAGCACACGCATGTCCACTTTTGTAGGGCATAACTTTTGACACGGGTGGAACCACGGGCCGTGTAAGATATCAAATTGAAGTTTATTCAGAGACCTATGGTGCAAAAGGGTTTACCCATCAGATCATAGGTTTGCCTCAATAAAACACAGACTTTGCAGCTTTAGAATTGGTGTAACATACGGATCGTAGCATGCGCGTGTCCACTTCCGTAACGGCATAACTTTTGACAGGGGCGACAGGGTTTACCAATCATTACCTAGTTGTGTGTCCAAAAAAACACGGTCAGTGCAGCTTTAGAACTTCTGTAATAGAAGGATCATAGCACACGCATGTCCACTTTTGTAGGGCATAACTTTTGACACGGGTGAACCACGGCCTCTGTAAGACATCAAATTGAAGCTTATTTAGAGTCTTACAGGTGCGACAGCGTTTACCCGTCAGAGATGAGTTTTGTGTCCAAGAAAACATGGACAGTGCAGCTTTAGAACTGCTGTAACAGACGGATCGCAGCACACGCGTGTCCACTTCCGTAGGGCATAACATTTGACAAGGGTGGAACCACGAGCCCCGTAGGATATCAAATTGAAGCTTATTCAGAGACCTACAGGTGTGACAGGGTTTATCCGTCAGAGCGGAGTTTTTTGTCAAAAAAAACACAGACAGTGCAGCTTTAGAACTGCTGTCACAGATGGATCGTAGCACGCGCTTGTCCACTTCCGTAGGGCATTACTTTTGACACGGGTGGAACCACGGGCCCAGTAAGATATCAAATTGAAGCTTATTCAGAGATCTATAGGTGCAACAGAGTTTACCAATCATATCCTAGTTTTGTGTCCTAAAAAACACATTCAGTGTAGCTTTAGAACCGTTGTAATAGACGGATCGTAGCACACGAATGTCAACTTCCCTAGCGCATAATTTTAGACACGGGTGGAACCACGTACCCTGTAAGATATTAAATTGAAGCTTATTCACAGACCTACAGGTGCTACATGGTTTATCCATCAGAGCAAAGTTTTCTGTCCAAAAAAACACAGACAGTGCCGCTTTAGAACTTTTGTAACAGACGGATCATAGCACACGCATGTCCACTTTTGTAGGGAATAACATTTGACACGGGTGGAACCACGGGCCTTGTAAGATATCAAATTGAAGCTTATTCATAGGCCTACATGTGCAATAGGGTTTACCCATCACAGCCTAGTTTATTGTCCAAAAAAACACTGTCAGTACAGCTTTAGAGCTGCTGTAATACACGGATCGTAGCACGCGCATGTCCACTTCCCTAGCCTATAACTTTAGACACGGTGGAACCACGGGCCCTGTAAGATATTAAATTAAAGCTTATTTACAGACCTAAAGGTGCTACAGGTTTTATCCGTTAGAGCGGAGTTTTGTGTCTAAAAAAACACGGACGGTGCTGCTTTAGAACTGCTGTACGACATAACTTTTAACACGGACAGTGAAGCTTTAGAACTGCTGTAACAGACGGAACGTAGCATGCGCGTGTCCACTTCCGTATGGCATAACTTTTGACACGGGTGGAACCACGGGCCCTGTAAGAGATCAAATTGAAGCTTATTATGCGACCTATAGGTGGAACAGGGTTTACCCATCGGATCCTAGGTTTTCCTCTAAAAACACAGACTGTGAAGCTTAAGAATTGGTGTAACAAACAGATTGTAGCACGCGGGAGTCCACATCCATAAGGCATAACTTTTGACACGGGTGGAACCACGGGCCCTGTAGGATATCAAATTGAAGCTTATTCAGAGACCTACATGTGCGACATAGTTTTATCGATCAGAGCATAGTTTTATGTCCAAGAAAACACGGACAGTGCAGCTTTAGAACTGCTATAACAGACGGATCGTAGCACGCGCGTGTCCACTTCCGTAGGGCATAATTTTTGACACGGGTGGAACCACGGGCCTTGTAAGATATCAAATTGAAGCTTATTCAGAGACCTGCAGTTGTGACAGGGTTTATCCGTTAGAGTGGAGTTTTGTGTCCAAAAAACACGGAGAGTACAGCTTTAGAACTGTTGTCACAGACGGATCGTAGCAGGCGCGTGTCCTCTTCCGTAGGGCATAACTTTTGACACGGGTGGAACCACGGGCCCTGTAAGATATCAAATTGAAGCTTATTGAGAGACCTACAGGTGCGATATGGTTTACCCATCATAGCCTAGTTTATTGTCCAAAAAACACAGTCAGTGTAGCTTTAGAACCGTTGTAATAAACGGATCGTAGCACGCGCATGTCCACTTCCCTAGCGCATAATTTTAGACACAGGTGGAACCACGGGCCCTGAGTTTTGTTTCCAAAAAGACACAGACAGTGCAGCTTTAGAACTTCTTTAACATACAGAACGTAGCATGCGCGTGTCCACTTCCATAGGGCATAACAATTGACACGGGTGGAACCACAGGCCCTGTAAGATATCAAATTGAAGCTTATTCAGAGGCCTACACTTGCGATAGGGTTTACCCATCATAACCTAGTTTATTGTCCAAAAAAACACTTTCAGTGCAGCTTTTGAGCTGCTGTAATACACGGATCGTAGCACACGCATGTCCACTTCCCTAGCCTATAATCTAAGACACGGGTGGAACCACGGGCCCTGTAAGATATTAAATTAAAGCTTATTCACAGACCTAAAGGTGCTACAGGTTTTATCCGTTAGAGCGGAGTTTTGTGTCTAAAAAAACACGGACGGTGCTGCTTTAGAACTGCTGTACGACATAACTTTTAACACGAGCGGAACAACGGGCCCTGTAAGATATCAATTGAAGTTTATTTAGAGACCTACAGGTGTGATAGGTTTTATCCGTCAGAGCGGAGTTTTGTGTCAAAAAAAACATGGAGAGTGCAGTTTTAGAACTGCTGTCACAGACGGATCGTCGCATGCGCGTGTCCACTTCCGTGGGGCATAACTTTTGACACTAGTTGAACTACGGGCCCTGTAAGATATAAAATTGAAGCTTATTCGGTAACCTACTGGTGCGACAGGGTTTACCCATCATAGCCTAGTTTTGTGTCCAAAAAACGACGATCGGTGTTGCTTTAGAACCGCTGTAATAGACGGATCGTAGCACCCGAATGTCCACTTCCGTAAGATATCAAATTGAAGCTTATTCAGAGACCTACAAGTGCGACAGGGTTTACTCGTCATAGCCTATTTTTGTGTCCAAAAAAACACGGTCAACACAACTGTAGAATTGCTGTAATAGACGGATTGTAGCACGCGCATGTCCACTTCCGTAGGGCATAATTTTTTACCAAGTGAACCCACGGGCCTTGTAACATATCAAATTGAAGCTTATTCATAGGCCTACATGTGCTACAGGTTTTAGTTATCAGAGCGGAGTTTTGTATCCAAAAAAACACTGTCAGTGCTGCTTTAGAACTGCTGTCACAGACGGATCGTAGCACGCGCGTGTCCACTTTTGTAGGGTATAACTATTGACACGGTTGGAACCACGGGCCTTGTAAGATATCAAATTAAAGTTTATTCAAAGACTACAGGTGCGACAGGGTTTTCTCATCATAGCCTAGTTTTGTGTCCAAAAAAACACGTTCAGTGCAGCTTTAAAACTTCTGTAATAGACGGATCGTTGCACGCGCATGTCCACTTCCATAGGGCATAATTTTTAACACGGGTTGAACCGTGGGCCCTGTAAGACATCAAATTAAAGCTTATTCGTAGGCCTACAGGTGCTAAAGGTTTTATTCGTCAGAGCGGAGTTTTGTGTCCAAAATAACACGGACAGTGCAGCTTTAGAACTGCTGTCACAGACAGATCGTAGCACGCGCGTGTCCACTTCCGTAGAGCATAACTTTTGAAACGGGTGAAACCACAGGCCCTGTAAGATATAAAATTGAAGCTTATTCAGAGACCTACAGGTGTGACAGGGTTTATCCGTGATAGTCTAGTTTTGTGTCCAAAAAAACATGGTCAGTGCATCTTTAGAACTGCTGTAATACACAGATCGTAGCACGCGCACGTCCGCTTCCCTAGCGCATAATTTTAGACACGGGTGGAACCACGAGCCCTGTAAGATATCAAATTGAAGCTTATTCATAGACCTAAAGGTGCTACAGTGTCTATCCGTCAGAGCATAGTTTGTGTCCAAAACATCACGGACAGTGCATCTTTCGAACTGCTGTAACAGACGGATCGTAGCACGCACATGTCCACTTTCGTAGGGCATAACTTTTGACACGGGTGGAACCAGACACGGGTGGAACCACGGGCCCTGTAAGATATCAAATTGAAGCTTATTCATAGACCGACAGGTGCTACTAAGATTATACGTCATAGCGGAGTTTTGTGTCCAAAAAAACACGGACAGTGCGACATTAAAACTGCTGCCATAGACGGATCGTAGCACGCGCGTGTCCACTTCTGTAGGGCATATCTTTTGACACGGGTGGAACCCCAGGTCCTGTAAGATATAAAATTGAAGTTTATTCAGAGACCTACGGTGCAAAAAGGTTTACCCATCAGATCCTACGTTTTCCTCTATAAAACACAAACTGTGCAACTTTAGAATTTGTGTAACACACGGATCGTAGCACGCGCGTGTCCACTTCCGTAAGGGCATAATTTTTGACAGGGGCGATAGGGTTTACCCATCATTATCTAGTTGTGTGTCCAAAAAAACACGGTCAGTGCAGCTTTAGAACTTCTGTAATAGACGGATCATAACACACGCATGTCCACTTTTGTAGGGCATAACTTTTGACACAGGTGGAACCACGGCCCCTGTAAGACATCAAATTGAAGCTTATTTAGAGTCCTACAGGTGCGACAGGGTTTACCCGTCAGAGCTGAGTTTTGTGTCCAAGAAAACTTGGACAGTGCAACTTTAGAACTGCTGTAACAGTCGGAACGCAGCACACGCGTGTCCACTTCCGTAGGGCATAACATTTGACAAGGGTGGAACCACGAGCCCTGTAGGATATCAAATTGAAGCTTATTCAGAGACCTAAAGGTGTGACGGGGTTTATCCATCAGAGTGGAGTTTTTTGTCCAAAAAAACACGGACAGTGCAGCTTTAGAACTGCTGTCACAAACGGATCGTAGCACGCGCTTGTCCACTTCCGTAGGGCATAACTTTTGACACGGCTGGAACCACGGGCCCTGTAAGATATCAAATTGAAGCTTATTCAGAGTCTTATAGGTGCGAAAGAGTTTAGCAATCATAGCCTAGTTTTGTGTCCAAAAAAACACAGTCAGTGTAGCTTTAGAACCGCTGTAATAGACGGATCGTAGCACGCGAATGTCCACTTCCCTAGCGCATAATTTTAGACACGGGTGGAACCACGGGCCCTGTAAGATATTAAATTGAAGCTTATTCACAGACCCACTGGTGCTACCGGGTTTATCCATCAGAGCGGAGTTTTGTGTCCAAAAAAACAAGGACAATGCAGCTTTAGAACTGTTGTAACAGACGGAACGTAGAATGCGCGTGTCCACTTCCGTAGGGCATAACTTTTGACACGGGTGGAACCATGGGCCTTGTAAGATATCAAATTGAATCTTATTCAGAGACCTGTAGGTGTGACAGGGTTTATTGGTTAGAGTGGAGTTTTGTGTCCAAAAAACACGGAGAGAGCAGCTTTAGAACTGCTGTCCAAGACGGATCGTAGCACGCGCGTGTCCTATTCTGTGGGGTATAACTTTTGACACGGGTGGAACCACGGGCCCTGTAAGATATCAAATTGAAGCTTATCCACAGACCTAAATGTGCTACTGGTTTTATCCGTCAGAGCGGATTTTTGTGTCTAAAAAAACACAGACAATGCAGCTTTAGGACTGCTGTAACAGACGGATCGCAGCACGCGCGTGTCCACTTCCGTATGGCATAACTTTTAACACGGGTGGAACCACTGGCCCTGTAAGATGTCAATTGAAGTTTATTCAGAGACCTACAGGTGTGATAGGGTTTATCCGTCAGAGCGGAGTTTTGTGTCCAAAAAAACACGGAGAGTGCAGTTTTAGAACTCCTATCACAGCCGGATCGTAGCATGCGCGTGTCCACTTCCGTGGGGCATAACTTTTGACACGGGTGGAACCACGGGCCCTGTAAAATATATAATTGAAGTTTATTCAGAGATCTACAGCTGTGATGGTGTATACTCATCATAGACTAGGTTTTTGTACAAAAAAACACGGTCAGTACAGCTTTAGAACTGCTGTAATAGATGGATCGTAGCACGCGCATGTCCACTTCCGTAGGGCATAAGTTTTGACACGGGTGGAAGCACGGGCCCTGTAAGATATCAAATTGAATCTTATTCATAGACCTACAGGTGCGACAGGGTTTTCCCGTCAGAGCTGAGTTTTGTTTCCAAAAAAAACACGGTCAACACAGCTTTAGAATTGCTGTAATAGACAGACCGTAGCACGCGCATGTCCACTTCTACATGTGCTACAGGTTTTAGTCGTTAGAACGGAGTTTTGTGTCCAAAAAAACACGGACAGTGAAGCTTTAGAACTACTGTCACGTACGGATCGTAGCACGCGCGTGTCCACTGCCGTAGGGCATAACTTTTGACACGGGTGGAACCACGGGCCCTATAAGACATACAGATGCAACAGGGTTTACCCGTCAGAGCTGACGCATGTCCACTTTTGTAGGGCATAAATTTTGACACGGGTGGAACCACGGGCCGTGTAAGATATCAAATTGAAGTTTATTCAGAGACCTATGGTGCAAAACGGTTTACCCGTCATATCCTAGGTTTGCCTCTATAAAACACAGACTGTGTAGCTTTAGAATTGGTGTAACACACGGATCGTCGCACGCGCGTGTCCACTTCCGTAACGGCATAACTTTTGACAGGGGCGACAGGGTTTACCCATCATTACCTAGTTGTGTGTCAAAAAAACACGGTCAGTGCAGCTTTAGAACTTCTGTAATACACGGATCATAGCACACGCATGTCCACTTTTGTAGGGCATAACTTTTGACACGGGTGGAACCACGGCCCCTGTAAGAAATCAAATTGAAGCTTATTTGGAGTCCTACAGGTGCGACAGGGTTTACCCGTCAGAGCTGACTTTTGTGTCCAAGAGAACATGGACAGTGCAGCTTTAGAACTGCCATAACAGACGGATCGCAGCACACGCGTGTCCACTTCCGTAGGGCATAACATTTGACAAGGGTGGAACCACGAGCCCCGTAGGATATCAAATTGAAGCTTATTCAGAGACCTACAGGTGTGACAGGGTTTATCCGTCAGAGCATAGTTTTTTGTCGAAAAAAACACAGACAGTGCAGCTTTAGAACTGCTGTCACAGACGGATCGTAGCACGCGCTTGTCCACTTCCGTAGGTCATAACTTTTGTCACGGGTGGAACCACGGGCCTTGTAAGATATCAGATTGATGCTTATTCAGAGACCTATAGGTGCGATAGAGTTTACCAATCATAGCCTAGTTTTATGTCAAAAAAAAACACAGTCAGTGTTGCTTTAGAACCGCTGTAATAGACGGATCGTAGCACCCGAATGTCCACTTCCCTAGCGCATAATTTTAGACACGGGTGGAACCACGAGCCCTGTAAGATATCAAATTGAAGCTATCATAGACCTACATGTGCTACTGGGTTTATACGTCAGAGCGGTGTTTTGTGTCCAAAAAAACACAGACAGTGCAGCTTTAAAACTGCTATCACAGACGGATCGTAGCACGCGCGTGTCCATTTTTATAGGGCATAACTTTTGACGCGAGTGGAACCACGGGCGCTGTAAGATATCGAATTGAAGCTTATTTAGAGACCTACAGGTGCTACAGGGCTTACTCATCATATCCTAATTTTGTGGCCAAAAAAACATGGTCAGTGCAGCTTTAGAACTTCTATAATAGACGGATCATAGCACACGCATGTCGACTTCCGTAGGTAATAACTTTTGACACGGGTGGAACCACGGGACCATTAGGATATCAAATTGAAGCTAATTTAGAGTCCTACATGTGTGACAGGTTTAATCTGTCAGAGCGGAGTTTTTTGTCCAAAAAAACATGGATAGTGAAGCTTTAGAACTGCTGTCATAGACGGATCGTAGCACGCGCGTGTCCACTTCCGTGGGGCCTAACTTTTGACATGGGTAGAACCACGGGCCCTGTAAGATATCAAATTCAAGTTTATCCAGAGACCTACGGGTGAGATAGGGTTTACTCGTCATAGCCATGTTTTGTGTCCAAAAAAACAGGGTCAGTGCATCTTTAGAACTGTTGTAATAGACGGATCGTAGCACGCGCATGTCCACTTCCGTAGGGCATAATTTTTTACACGGGTGGAACCAGGGGCACTGTAAGATATCAAATTGAAGCTTATTCATTGGACTATAGGTGCTACAGGTTTTGTTTCCCAAAAAGCATGGACAGTGCAACTTTAGAACTACTGTAACAGACGGATCGTAACACGCGCGTGTCTACATCTATAGGGCAAAACTTTTAACATGGGTGGAACCACGAGCCCTGTAAGATATCAAATTGAAGCTTATTTAGAGACCTACAGGTGCGACAGGGTTTACCCGTCAGAGATGTGTTTTGTGTCCAAAAAAGCACGGACAGTGCAACTTTTGACTGCTGTAACAGATGGATCATAGTACGCGCGTGTCCAATTCTATAGGGCATAACTTTTGACACGGGTAGAACCATGGGCCCTGTAAGATATCAAATTGAAGCTTATTAAGAGGCTTACAGGGGCAACATGGTTTGCCCATCGGATCCTTGGTTTTCCTCTAGAAAACACAGACTGTGCAGCTTTAGAATTGGTGTAATAGACGGATCGTAGCACACGCGTGTCCACTTCTGTAAGGCATAACTTTTTACACGGGTGGAACCACGGGCCCTGTAAGACATCAAATTGAAGCTTATTTAGAGACCTACTGGTAGACAGGGTTTACCGTCAGATCTCAGTTTTGTGTTCAAGAAAACACGGAGAGTGCAGCTTTAGAACTGCTGTAACAAACGAATCGTAGCACGCGCGTGTCCACTTCCGTAGGGCATAACTTTTGACAGGGGTTGAACCATGGGCCCTGTAAGATATCAAATTGAAGCTTATTAAATGACCTGCAGGTGTGACAGGGTTTATCTGTGAGAGTGGAGTTTAGTGTCCAAAAAAACATGGACAGTGCAGCTTTAGAACTACTGTCATAGACGGATCATAGCACGTGCGTGTCCACTTCCGTGGGGCATAACTTTTGA
>QANY01009660.1:0-27591 GCA_003255025.1 Datisca glomerata
CAATCTCTCTCTCTTTCTCTCCCCTATCCTTTTTTCCCTCCACCTCACTCTCTCCCCTATCTCTCTCTCCCTCTCTCTATTTCTCTCATGTCTCTCACCCTCTCTCCCTCCCACTCTCTCCCTCCCTCCCTTTCCCTCTCTCTCACACACACATACACTCTCTCTCTCTTTCTGTCCCTCTCTCCCTCTCTCACACACACACGCTCTCTATCTATTTTTCTCGCACGATCTCTCTCTCTCGTACTGCCTCTCTATCTCTGTCTCTCTCTTTCCCTCTCTATCTCTCTATCTGTCTCTCTCCCTTGCTCCATTTCTCTCTCTCTTCCTCCCTTTCTCTATATCTCTTGATCATTCTCTCTCTCTCTCACTGTCTCCCTCCGTCTCTTTCTCCCTCACACACTCTCTTTCTCACTTTCTCTCTATTTATCATTCTCCCTCGCACACTCTATCTCCCTCTCTCTCTTTCTCACTCTCCCTTTCTCAAACCTTCTCTCTCTCGGTCCTTCTCTCTTTATTTATCATTCTCCCTCACTCTCTCTCCTCTCTGTCTCTCTCACTCTCATTTTCTCCCTCCCTCCCTCCCCCTCTCTCTATCTATCTATTTATCTCACTATCTCTCTCTCCCCCTCTCTCTCTTTCTCTTTCTCCCTCACACACACTCTCTCTCACTCACTTTCTGTCTCTCTATCTTTCTCCCTCGAAGCGTCTCTCTCTCTCTCTCTCACACACACACACACTCTCTCTCTCTCTTTGTTTCCCTCTCCCCTTCTCTCGCTCCGTCTCTCTCATTCTACCTCTCTCCCTCTCCCTCTCTCTCCTACTCCCCCTCTCTCCTACTCCCCTTTCTCTTTCTCCCTCTCCCTCCCTCTCCTACTCTCCCCCTCTCTCTCCCTTTCTCTTTCTCCCTTGCACTCTGTTTCTCTCTCTCCATGTCTCTATCTCTCATTATCTCTATCTCTCTCTCTCTTTCTCTCTCTCCCTATCTTTCACTCTTTTCCTCTCTCTATCTCTATCTCTCATTATCTCTATCTCTCTTTTCCTCTTTCTCTGGCTCAAACACACACACTCTCTCTCTCCCCCTCGCACTCTCTCTCCCCCTTTCTCTCTTTCTCTTTCTCCCTCACGCACTCTCTCTCACTCACTTTCTGTCTCTCTCTCTTTGTCCCTCGAAGCGTCTCTCTCTCTCTCACACACACACACACTCTCTCTCTCTCTTTATTTCCCTCTCCCCTTCTCTCGCTCCATCTCTCTCTTTCTGCCTCTCTCCCTCTTTCTCTCTCTCCATGACTCTATCTCTCCCTATCTCTCTCTCTCTTTCTCTCTCTATCTTTCACTCTTTCCCTCTCTCTTTATCTATCTATGTCTTTGTCTCTCTTTCTCTCTATCCCTCTCTCTCCCTTTCTCTCTATCTTTTTCTCTGGTTCAAACACACACACACAAACACACACATACACACACACACACACACTCTCTCTCTTTATGTTTTTCTCCCATCCTCTCTCTCTAACTCTCTCTCTCACTCTATGCCTCTCTCTTTCATTCCCTCTCTCCATCTCACTCCCCCTCCCCCTATCTCTCTCTCCCTCTCTGTCTTTCTCTTTCATTCCCTCTCTCTCTCCATCTCTCCCCCTCCCCCTATCTCTCTCTCCATATCTCTCCCTCGCTATCTATCTCTTTATCTCTCTTTCGCCCACTCTCACTCATTCGCTCTCTCTTTCTCTCTATCTCCCCCTCACTCTCGCATCATCTCGCTCTTTCTTTCTCTCTCTCTCTCCCTCCCTCTCTCTTGCTCCCTCTCTCTCTCTCTCACTTTCTATCGCTCAATCTCTCTCTCTTTCTCTCCCCTATCCTTTTTTCTCTCCACCTCACTCTCTCCCCGATCTCTCTCTCTCCCTCTCTATCTCTCTCATCTCTCTCGCCCTCTCTCCTTCCCACTCTCTCCCTCTCTCCCTTTCCCTCTCTCTCTCACACACACACTCTCTCTCTCTTTCTTTCCCTCTCTCCCTCTCACACACACACGCTCTCTCTGTCTATTTTTCTTGCACGATCTCTCTCTCTCGCACTGCCTCTCTATCTCTGTCTCGCTCTTTCCCTCTCTCTCTCTCTATCCGTCTCTTTCCCTTGCTCCATCTCTCCCTCTCTTCCTCCCTTTCTCTATCTCTCTCGATCATTCTCTCTCTCTCTCTCACTGTCTCTCTCCCTCTCTTTCTCTTTCACACACACTCTCTCACTCTCTCTCTATTTATCATTCTCCCTCGCACACTCTCTCTCTCCCTCTCTGTCTCTTTCTCACTCTCCCTCTCTCAAACCTTCTCTCTCTCTCGGTCCTTCTCTCTTTATTTATCATTCTCCCTCGCTCTCTCTCTCTTCTCTTTCTCTCTCACTCTCATTTTCTTCATCCCTCCCTCCCCCTCTCTCTATCTATCTATTTATCTCACTATCTCTCTTTCTCACTCTCTCCCCCTGTCGCACTCTCTCCCCCTCTCTCTTTCTCTTTCTCCCTAACTCTCTCCCTCTCACACTCACTTTCTGTCTCTCTCTTTCTCCCTCGAAGCGTCTCTCTCTCTCACACACACACACACACACTCTCTCTCTCTTTGTTTCCCTCTCCTCTTCTCTCTCTCCATCTCTCTCTTTTTGCCTCTCTCCCTCTCTCTCTCTCCTGCTCCCCCTCTCTCTCACTCTCTCTCTCTCTCTTTCTCCTTTGCACTCTCTTTCTCTCTCTCTCCCTATCTTTCACTCTTTCCCTCTCTCTATCTCTATCTTTTTATCTTTGTCTCTCTTTCTCTCTCTCTCTCTTTCTTTCTATCCCTCTCTCTTCCTTTCTCTCTATACTTTTCTCTAGCTCAAACACACACACACACACACACACACACCCACACACACACTCTCTCTCTTTGTTTTTCTCCCACCCTCTCTCCATCTCACTCCCCTTCCCCCTATATCTCTCTCCCTCTCTGTCTCTCTCTTTCATTCCCTCTCTCCATCTCTCTCTCCCTCCCCCTATCTCTCTCTCCAGCACTCTCCCTCGCTATCACTCTCTTTATCTCTCTTTCTCCCACTCTCAGTCATTCCGTCTCTCTTTCTCTCTATCTCCCCCTCACTCTCGCATCATCTCGCTCTCTCTTTCTCACACACTCTCTCTCTCTTTCTTTCCCTCTCTCCCTCTCACACACACACGCTCTCTCTATCTATTTCTCTCACACGATCTCTCTCTCTCTCGCGCACTGTCTCTCTATCTCTGTCTCTCTCTTTCCCTCTCTCTCTCTTTCCTTCTCTCCCTTGCTCCATCTCTCTCTCTCTTCCTCCCTTTCTCTATCTCTCTCGCTCATTCTCTCTCTCTCACTGTTTCTTTCCCTCTCTTTCTCCCTCACACACTCTCTCTCTCACTATCTCTCTATTTATCATTCTCCCTCGCACAATCTTTCTCTCCCTGTCTATCTCTTTCTCACTCTCCTTCTCTCAAACCTTCTCTCTCTCTCTCGATCCTTCTCTCTCTATTTATCATTCTCCCTCTCTCTCTCTCCTCTCTTTCTCTCTCACTCTCTTTTTCTCCCTCCCTCCCCCTCTCACTATATATCTATTTATCTCACTATCTCTCTCTCTCTCCCCCTCGCACTCTCTCTCCCCCTCTCTCTCTCTTTCTCTTTCTCCCTCACACACACTCTCTCTCACTCACTTTCTGTCTCTCTCCCTTTCTCCGTCGAAGTGTCTCTCTCTCTCTCTCACACACACACACTCTCTCTCTCTTTGTTTCCCTCTCCCCTTCTCTCGCACTATCTCTCTCTTTCTACCTCTCTCCCTCTCTCTCTCCTGCTCTTCCCTCTCTCTCACTCTCTCTATGTCCCTTTCTCCCTTGGACTCTCTTTCTCTCTCTCCATGACTCTATCTCTCCCTATCTCTCTCTCTCTCTTTCTTTCTCTCTCTCTCCCTATCTTTCANTCTGCCTCTCTCTCTCTCCTGCTCTTCCCTCTCTCTCACTCTCTCTATGTCCCTTTCTCCCTTGGACTCTCTTTCTCTCTCTCCATGACTCTATCTCTCCCTATCTCTCTCTCTCTCTTTCTTTCTCTCTCTCTCCCTATCTTTCACTCTTTCCCTCTCTCTCTCTCTATCTATCTATGTCTTTTTCTTTCTCTCTCTCTCTTTCTCTCTATCCCTCTCTCTCCCTTTCTCTTTATCTTTTTCTCTGGCTCAAACACACACACACACACACACACACACACACACACTCTCTTTGTTTTTCTCCCGCCCTCTCTCTAACTCTCTCTCTCACTCTCTGCCTCTCTCTTTCATTACCTCTATCCATCTCTCTCTCCATGTCACTCCCCCTTTCCTATCTCTCTCTCCCACTCTGTCTCTCTCTTTCATTCGCTCTCTGCGTCTCTCTCTCCATCTCTCTCCCCCTCCCCCTATCTCTCTATCCATCTCTCTCCCTCGCTATCTCTCTCTTTATCTCTCTCCCTCACTATCTCTCTCTTTATCTCTCTTTCTCCCACTCTCACTCATTCACTCTCTCTTTCTCTCTATCTCCCCCTCACTCTCGCATCATCTCGCTCTCTCTTGCTCCCTCTCTCTCTCACTTTCTATCGCTCTATCTCTCTCTTTCTCTCCCCCTATCTTTTTTTCTCTCCACCTCACTCTCTCCCTCTCTCTATCTCTCTCATCTCTCTCGCCCTCTTTCCCTCCCACTGTCTCCCTCTCTCGCTCCCACTCTCTCTCTCTCTCGCAATATTTCTCTCTCTATATCTGTTAATCTATCTATCTATCTATCTCTCACTCACACTGTTTCTCTCTATCCCTCTCTCCCTCTCTCTCTCTCCTGCTCCCCCTTCTCTCTCACTCACACTCTCTCTCTTTCTCTTACTCCCTTGCACTCTCTTTCTCTCTCTCCATGACTCTATCTCTCCCTATCTCTCTCTCTCTTTCTCTCTCTCTCTCCCTATCTTTCACTCTTTCCCTCTCTATCTCTATCTATCTATGTCTTTGTCTCTCTTTCTCTCTCTCTTTCTCTCTATCCCTCTCTCTCCCTTTCTCTCTATCTTTTTCTCTGGCTCAAACACACACTCTCTCTCTCACACACACACACACACTCTCTCTCTCTCTCTTTTTCTCCCGCCGTCTCTCTCTAACTCTCTCTCTCACTCTCTGTCTCTCTTTTTCATTCCCTCTCTCCATCTCAATCCCCCTCCCCTATCTCTCTCTTCCTCTTTGTCTCTCTCTTCCATTCCCTTTCTCCATCTCTCTCCCCAAGCCCCCTATCTCTCTCTCTATCTCTCTCCCTCGCTATCTCTCTCTTTATCTGTCTTTCTCCCACTCTCACTCATTCACTCTCTTTCTCCCTATCTCTTTGTTTCATTCCCTCTCTCCATCTCACTCTCCATCTCTTTCCCCTCCCCTATCTCTTCGCCATCTCTCTCCCTCGCAATCACTCTCTTTATCTCTCTTTCTCCCACTCTCACTCATTCACTCTCTTTCTCCCTATCTCCCCCTCACTCTCGCATCATCTCGCTCTCTCTCTCCCCCCTCTCTCTTGCTCCCTCCCTCTCTCTCTCACTTTCTATCGCTCTATCTCTCTCTCTTTCTCTCCCCCTATCTTTTTTTCTCTCCACCTCACTCTCTCCCTTCTCTCTCTCTCTCTCTTTCTTTTTCTCCCTCCGGCTCTCACCCCACTCTCTCTCTATCTCCCACTTCTCTATCTCTCTGACACACACACTCTATCTATCTATCTAGCTATCTAACTATCTATCTTTCTATCTATTTCTCTCTCACTCACTCACTCACACTATTTCTCTCTATCCCTTTCTCCCTCTCTCTCTATTTATCTATCTATCTATTTATCTCTCTCACTCTCTCTCTCCCTCTCTCTCGCTCCCACTCTCATTGTCCCTCTCTCTCTTACTTTCTATATCTCTCTCTCTTTTTCACCCTCCCCCTCTCTCTCTTTTTCTTTCCCTCTCTCCCTTTCTCTCTCCATCTCTCTCCCTTTCCCCTGTCTCTTTCTCACTCTCTCTATCTCCCTCACTCTCTCTGTCGCTTCATCTCTCTTTCGCTTCATCCCTTGCACTCACTCTCTCTCTTTGTGTTTCTATCTCTCCCTCTATCTTTTTCTCTCTCCCTCTGGCTCTCTCTCCCCTATCTTTTTCTCTCTCCCTCTCTCTCCATCTCTCTCTCTCTACCTCTCTCATCTCTCTCTCCCTCTCTCTCTATCCCTCGCTCACTCACTCTCATTGTTTCTCTCTCTCCCTCTCTCTCTCTATCTATCTATTTATCCATCCCTCTCTCCATCTCTCTCTCTCATTATCTATCTCTATCATTCTGCCTCCCGCCCTCCCACTCTCTCCCTTTCTCACTCACACACTCTATCTTTCTCTCTCTCTCTCAATATATATATATATATATTTATCTATCTATCAATCTATCTATCTATCTATCTATCTATTTATCTATCTATGTATCACTGTCCTCACACTCTCACTTTCTTTCTCTCTCTCTTTCCCTATCTTTCCCTCTCTTCCTTACTCTCTCCCTCTCTCTATCTCTCTCTTTGACATACACACACACTCTCTCTCTCTTTCTTTCCCTCTCTCCCTCTCTCACTTTGTCTCTCTCTCTCTCGATGTCTCCCACTCTCTCCCCCTCCCTCCCTCTCTCTATTCCTCTCTCCATCTCTCGCTCTCACCCTCTCTCTTTATCTCTCTCTATCATTCTGTCTCACGCCCTCCCACTCTCTCCCTTTCTCACACACACTCCCTCTCTCTCTTTATATATATCTATCTATCTATCTATCTATCTATCACTATCCTCACACTCTCACTTTCTTTCACTCTCTCTATTTCTCTCTCTTTCCCTATCTTTCCCTCTCTGCCTCTCTCTCTCCCTCTCTCTCTCCTCTCTCACACACAAACATACACACACCCACACACACACACTCTCTCTTTCTTTCCCTCTCACCCCGTCTCTCTCTCTCTCTCTCTCTCCGCCTCTCTCCCTCCCTCTCTTTCTATCCCTCTATCTATCAATCTATCTTTCTCCCTCGCTCCCCTCTCTCACTCTCTCTCTATCTCTCTATGTATCTATCTCTATCTCTCTCTCTCTCGCCCCTTCTCTCTCACTCACTCTCCCTATCTCTCTCTATATCTCTCTCTATGTCCCTCTCTGCCCCTCTCTCGCTCTCTCTCTGTCTCTCTCTTTCCCTATCTCTATCTCTCTATCTCTCTCTTTCTATCTCTCTGTATATATCTATCTATCTATCTATATCCCTTTCTCTCTCTCTCCGTCTCTCACTTTTCCTATCTCTCTCTCCCTCCCTCTCTCTCTCTTTCTATATTTCTCTTTCTCTATCTATCTATCTATCTATCTATCTATCTATCTACTATCATTGTCCTTTCACTCTCACTTTCTATCTATCTCTAGCTTTCTCTCGCTCCTCCTATCTTTCTCCCTCTCCCTTTCTGTCTCACTATCTCTCTCTCCCCCCTCTCTTTCACACACACTCTCTATGTGTCTTATGTCACGATATCTTCCCCCCGCTCTCTCTTTCTCTCCCCCTTCGTCACTCTCCCTATGTATCTCTCTCTATGTCTCTATCTCTTTCACTCTATCCCTCTATTTCTATCTCTCTTTATCTATCTATCTATCTGTCTATATCTATCTATCTAATCTCTCTCTCTGTCCCGCTCTGCCCCTCTCTCACTCTCTCTCTGTCTCTCTCTTTCCCTATCTCTATCTCTCTATCTCTCTCTTTCTATCTCTCTGTATATATCTATCTATCTATCTATATCCCTTTCTCTCTCTTCGTCTCTCACTTTTCCTATCTCTCTCCCTCCCTCTCTCTCTCTCTTTCTCTATCTATCTATCTACTGTCATTGTCCTTTCACTCTCGCTATCTATCTATCTCTAGCTTTCTCTCGCTCCTCCTATCTTTCTCCCTCTCCCTTTCTGTCTCGCTATCTCTCTCTCCCCCCTCTATTTCACACTCTCTCTCCCTCTCTCTCTCTTTCTCGTTCTCTCCGTCTCTCACTCTCCCCCCTCCCTCTTCGTCTCTCTCTGTCTCTCTCTCTCTCTCTCTCTATATATATATATATATATATATATATATATATATATATATATATATATATATATATATATATATATATATATATATATATATATATATATATATATATATATATATATATATATATATATATATATATATATATATCCATCTATCAATCATTCTCCTCACACTCTCTCTTTTTCTCTCTCTCCCTCCCTCTCTCTCTTTTTCTCTATCTATCTCTCTCCCTATCTTTTCCCTCTCCCTCTCTCTCTATCTCTCTTTCTCTCTATAAATCTACCTCTCTCTCTCCCTCTCTTTCTCTATCTCTCTCTCCCTATCCTTCTCCCTCTCCCCATCTCTATCTCTCTTTCTCTCTCTATGAATCTCTCTCTCTATCCCTCTCTTACTCTCTCTCTCACTCACTACTTCTCTCTCTCCCTCTCTCACTCATTACTTCCCTCTCTCTCTATCTATGTCTCCATGTCTCTCTCTATCTCTCTCCCTCTCTCCGTCTCTCACTCTCTCCCAATCTCTCTCTCTCCCTCTCTCTCTTTCTCTATCTCTGTCTCTCTCTCTATCTCTCCTTCTCTCTCTATGAATCTATCTCTCTCTCTCTTTATCTTTCTCCCTCTCTCTCTATCTCTCTTTCCCTCTCTATGAATCTCTCGCTCTCTCTCTCCCTCTCTCTATCCCTCTTACTCTCTCTCTCTCACTCACTACTTCCTCTCTCTTCCTCTCTCACTCACTGCTTCTCTCTCTCTATCTATCTCTCTGTCTCCATCTATCTATCTCTTTCTTTCTCTCTCTCTATTTCCCTCTCTCCCTCTCTCTCCCTCTCTCCGTCTCGCACTCTCTCCCTATCTCTCTCCCCCCCTCTCTCTCTCTCTTTCTATATATTTATCTATCTATCATTCTCCCCGCACTCTCACTTTCTCTCTCCCTCTCTCTCTTTCTTTGTCTTTCTTCCTCTCCCCCTCTTTATCTCTCTCTATCTTTCTTTCTCTCCCTATGACTCTATCTCTCTCTTTCCATATCTCTCTCTCTCTCTCTATCTTTCCCTATCTCCCTCTCTCTCTCTATCTCTCTCCGTCTCTCTCTCTTTCTCTCTATGACTCTGTCTCTCTCTGTGACTCTCTCTCTCTTTCTCTCTCTATCTCTCTCTTCCTCTCTCTATCTGTCTCTTTCTCTCCCTCACTTACTGACTCACTCTCTGTCTCTCTATCTCTATCTTTCCCTCTCTCTCGCTCTCCCTCTCTCTATCTATATCTCTCTATCTCTCTCACTCACTCACTACCTGTCTCTCTCTCTCCCTCGCACAGTCTCTCTCTCTCTTTCTCCCTAGCATAATCTCTCTCTCTCTTTCTCCCTAGCACAGTCTCTCTCTCTCTCTTTCTCTCTCTATCTCTCCCATTCTCCCTCTCTCTTTCTCTCTCTCTCCATCACTCTCACTCTCTCCCTCTCTCTAATTCTCTCTCTTTCTCTCCTTCTTTCTCTCCCACCCTCCGTCTCTCTCCCTCCCATCCCCGCTCTCTCTCTCTTGTTATCTCGCTCCCTCTCTCTCTCTCACTTTCTCCCTCGCACACACACTCTCTCTTTGTGTCTTATGTCACCGTCTCTTCCCCCTCTCTCTTGCTCTCTCTCTTTGTCTCTCTCTATGCCTTTGTCTCTCTCTCTCTCTATTTCTCTATCTCTCTCTTTCTATCTCTCTCTATCTATCTAGCTATCTCTCTCTATCCCTCTCTACCCCTCTCTCGCTCTCTCTTTGTCTCTCTCTTTCCCTATCTCTGTCTCCCTATCGCACTCTTTCTATCTCTCTCTATATATCTATCTATCTATCTATAAATCTCTCTCTCTTTGTCCCTCTCTCCCTCTCTCTCTGTCTCTCTCCTTCCCTCTCTCTCTCTCTCTTTCTCTATATCTCTTTGTCTCTCTATATATCTATCTATGTATGTATCTATCAATCTATCAATCTATCTATCTATCTATCATTCTCCTTTTACTCTCGCTTTCTATCTATCTCTGGCTTTCTCTCTCTCCCTATCATTCTCCCTCTCCTTTTCTGTCTCACACTCTCTCTCTCCCCTCTCTTTCACACCCTTTCTCTCCCTCTCTCTCTCTATCTATCTATCTCTCTCTCTCACTCAGTCCTTTCTCTCTCACTCACTCTCTCTCTCTCTATACACACAGATATATATATACACACACACATATATATATATATATCCATCTATCTATCATTCTCCTCGCACTCTCACTTTTTTCTCTCTTTCTCTCTCTCCCTCTCTCTCCCTTTCTCTCTCTCTATCCCTCTCTATCCCTCTCTTACTCTTTCTCTCTCATGCACTACTTCTCTCTCTCTATCTATGTCTCTCTCTATATCTCTCTTTTTATCTCTCACTCTCTCCTAATCTATCTCCCCTTGTCTCTCTCTCTCTCCCCCTTACTCTATTTCTCTCTCCATATATTTATCTATCCATGTATCTATCATTCTCCTCGCACTCTCACTTTTTCTAACTCTCCCTCTCAGTCCTTATCTCTCTCTCCCTCGTATCTTTCTCTCTCTATCGCCCTCCCTCCCTCTTTCTTTCTGTTTCGTTCTTTCTTCATCCCTCCCTCCCTCTCTCTGTCTGACTCTCTATCTCTTTGTCTCTCTCTCTGTCTCTCTCTCTCGCTCCTCGTCCCTCTCTCTCTCCTCCCTCTCTCTCGTTCCCACACTCTCTCTCACATTCTCTCTCTGTACCTTTCTCTCTGTCTTTCTCCCTCACACACTTTCTCAATCCCTCTCTCTCTCTCTCTCTCTCTCTCTTTGTCTATCTCTGTCTCGCTCTCTCTCTCCCTCCCTCTGTCTCGCTCACTACCACTCTCAATATCCCTCTCTCTGCCACTAACTATCTCTCTCTATCTCTATCTCTCTTTCTCCCTCGCTCTCTCTTTCTCTCTCTCTATCCCTCTGTCTCTCTCCTTCTTTTCCTCTCCCCTCTCTTACTTCGTCTATCTCCCTCTCTCCCTATCTCTCTCTCCCTCTCTATCTATCTCTCTCTCTCGCTCTCCGCCTCCCTCTCTCTCTCTCGTTCTCCACCTCCCTCTCTCTCTCTCTATCCCCCTCACTCTCTCTCGCTCTCTCTCTCTCACTCTCTCTCTTTCCCCCTCACACACACACACTCTCTCTCTATCTCCCTCACTTCTCTCTCTCACTTTCTTTCTCCGTCTCTCTATCTCTTTCTCTCTTTCTCCCTCACACACACACACACACACACACACACACTCTCTCTCTCTCACTCTCTCTATCTCTATCTATGTTTCTCCCTCCACACTCTCTCCCTATCTCACTCACAAACTCTCTCTCTTTCATTCCCTCTCTCCCTCTCTCGCTCCATCTCTCTCCCTCTCTCCATGTCTCTTTCACCCACACACACACTCTCTCTATCTATCCCCCTCACTCCCTTTCTCTCTCTTTTACTCTCTTTCTCTTTCTATCTCTCTTTGTCCTCCCTCTCTCACTCTCTCTATCACCCTCTCTCTCTCTTCCACATTGTCTCACTCTCTCTCTCTTTTTCTCTCTTTGTCTCGCTCACTCGATCTCTCTCACTCTTTCTCTCTCCCTCCCTCTCTCTCTCTCTCTCTCCCACTCTTTCCCTAACTCTCTCTCGTACTTACTCTCGCTCTCCCTCTCTCTCTCTATTTTTCCCTCTCTCACTCCTAGCCCCTCTCTCTCTTACCTCTCTCTCGCTCCCACTTTCTCTCTCTCTGTCACTGTCTCTCTCTGTCCCTTTCTCTCCCTATCTTTTTCCCTCACACTCTCTCTATCTCTATCCTTCTCTCTATTTCTCCATCACTTCCTCTCTCTCTCTCCCTCTCTCTTTCTCTCTCAATTTGTCTATCTCTGTCTCATTTTCTCTCTCTCCCTCCCTCTGCCTCTCTCACTCCCACTCTCCATGTCCCTCTCTCTGTCACTAACTATCTCTCTCTCTATCTCTCTCTATCTTTATCTCTCTTTCTCCTCGCTCTCTCTCTTTCTCTCTCTCTCTTTCTCTCTCTCTCTATCCCTCTGCCTCTCTCCTTCTTTCCCTCTCCCCATCTATCTCCCTCTCTCCCTATCTCTCTCTCCCTCTCTCTATCTATCTTTCTCCCTCACTCTCTCTCTGTCTTCCTCTCTCTCTCCCCCTTGCTCTCCGCCTCCCTCTCTCTCTATCTCCCTCTCTCTCTCTCGCTCTCTCTCTCTCACTATCTCTCTCTTTCCCCCTCACACACACACACACACACACTCTCTCTATCACCCCCACTTCCCTCTCTCTCACTTTCTTTCTCCGTCTCTCTATCTCTATCTCTCTTTCTCCTTCGCGCACACACACACACACACTCTCTCTATCTCTATCACTCTCTCTATCTCTAACTTTGTTTCTCCCTCCATTCTCTCTCTATCTTACTCACACTCTCTCTCTCTCTTTCATTCCCTCTCTCCCTGTCTCGCTCCGTCTCTCTCCCTCTGTCCATGTCTCTTTCACCCTCGCACTCTCTCTCTATCCCCCCTCACTCCCTCTCTCTCTCTTTTACTCTCTTTCTCTTTCTATCTCTCTCTCCTGCCTCTCTCTCACTCTCTCTATCTCTCACTCTGTCACCCCCCCTCTCTCTCAAACATTGTCTCTCTCACTTTCACCATCTTTCTCTCTTTCTCCCATGCAATCTCTCCCTCTATGTTCCCATCTCTACCTCTCTCTCTCTTTCTCTCTTTGTCTCGTTCACTCGATCTCTCTCACACGATCTCTCTCCCACCCTCCCTCTCTCTCTCTCGCTCCCACTCTTTCCCTAACTCTCTCTCGTACTTACTCTCGCTCTCTCTCTCTCCCTATTTCTCCCTCTCTCACTCCTAGTCCCTCTCTCTCTTACTTGTCTCTCGCTCCCACTTTCTTTCTCTCTGTCACTGTCTCTCTCTGTCTTTTTCCCTCACACTCTCTCTATCTCTATCATTCTCTCTCTCTTTCTCCATCGATTCCTCTCTCTCTCTCTCCCTATCTCCCTCTCTCTCTGTCTCGCTCTCTTTCTACCTCCCTCTGTCTCACTCACTCCCACTCTCAATGTCCCTCTCTCTGTCATTAACTATCTCTCTCTATCTCTCTTTCTCCCGCTCTCTCTTTTTCTCTCTCTATCCCTCTGTCTCTCTCCTTTCCCTCTCCCCCTCTCTCACTCCGTCTCTCTACCTCTCTCCCTCTCTCTATCTATCTTTCTCCCTCACTCTCTCTCTTCCTCTCGCTCTCGCACTCTCTCTCTCTCTCTCTTTCTCCCTCCACTCTTCCTCTCCCTCTCTCTCTTCCTCCATCGCACACGCATTCTCTCTTTCTCTCTCACTCTGTCTCTCTCTTTCCCCCTCACACACACTCTCTGTCTACCTCCCTCACTTTCTCTCTCTCTCACTTTCACTCTTCGTCTCTCTATCTCTCTTTCTCCCTCACGCGCGCACACCCACACACACACTCTCTCTCTCTCTACCTCTTTTTCTCCCTTGACTCTCTCTCTCTCTCTCTATCTCACTCACTCTCTCTCTCTTTCATTCCCTCTCTCCCTCTCTTGCTCCGTCTCCCTCCCTATCTCCATGTCTCTTTCACCCTTGCTCTCTCTCTCTATATCCCCTAGCTCCCACCCTTTCTCTTCTACTCTCTTTCTCTTTCTATCTCTCTCTCTCCTCCCTTTCACTCGCTCTCTCTCTCTATCTCTCTCTCTTTATCACCCCCTCTCTCTCTTCCACTTTGTCTCTCTCACTTTCACCATCTTTCTCACTTTCTCCCTCGCAATCCCTCTTTCTCTATGTCCCCATCTCTACCTCTCTCTCTCTCTCTTTGTCTCGTTCACTCGGTCTCTCTCACTCTTTCTCTCTCTCCCCCTCTCTCTCTCCCGCTCCCACTCTTTCCTTAACTTTCTTTCATACTTTCTCTCGCTCTCTCTCTCTCTCTTTCTCTATTTCTCCCTCTCTCGCTCCTTGTCCCTCTCTCTCCTACCTCTTTCATGCACCCACTTTCTCTCTATTTCTCTCTCTCTTTGTCTATCTCCCTCCCTCTCACTATCCCACTCTCTGTCACTAACTATCTCTCGCTCTCTATCTCTCTTTCTCCCTCGCTCTCTCTCTCTCTCGTTCTCCCCCACTCTCTCCTTTTATTTCCCACTCCCCCTCTCTCACTCTCTCTCTATGTCTCTCTCTCACTCCCTCTCTATTTATGTTTATCCCTCGCTCTCTCTCTCCCCCTCCCTCTCTCTCTCTCTTTCTATCTATCTATCTATCTCCCTCTCTCTCTGTCGCTCTCTCTCCCACTCTCTTTCTCCCTAACTCTTCCTCTCCCTCTCTCTTTGTTTCTCCCTCGCGCACACACACACACACACTCTCTCTCACTCTCTTTCTCTTTCATTCCCTCTCTCCTCTCGCTCCATCTCTCTCCCTCGCTCCTTGTCTCTTTCACCCTCGCACTCTCTTTCTCTATCTCCCTCACTCCATCCCTCTCTCTCACTCTCTCTCTCTCACTCGCTCTCTCTCTCTCCTCCCCCTCTCTCACTCTCTCTATCTCTCTCCATCTCTATCACCCTCTCTCTCTTCCACATTGTCTTTCACTTTCTCCATCTTTCTCTCTTTCTCCCTCGCAATCTCTCTCTCCCTCTATGTCCCCATCTCTACCCTTCTCTCTCCCTCTCTCTCTCTCCCTCTCTCACTCTTTTTATCTCTCTCTTTATCTCTATGACTCTGTCTCTCTCTCTCTTTGACTCTCTCTCTCTTTTTCTCTTTCTCTTTCTGTCTCTCTCTCTCCCACTCTCTATCCCTCTCTTTCTCTCCCTCATTCACTAACTCACTCTCTGTCTCTTTGTGTGTCTCTCTCTCCCTCTCTCTCTCTCGCTCTCCCTCTCTTCCTCTCGCTCTCCCTGTCTGTCGCCCTCCGTCTATCTCTCTCTCCCTGTCTGTCTCCCTCCATCTCTCTCTCTTTGTTTCTCTCTCTCCCCTCTCTCTCCCTCTCTCCCACTCTCTTTCTCTCTCTTTCCATCACTCTCACTCTCTCTCCCTTTATCTTTCCCTCCCCCCTCTCTCCCTCTCTCTCTCTCTATTTCTCTCTCTATCTCACTCTCTCTTTATCTCTCTCTGTCTCACCCCCGCTCTCTCTCTCCCACCCTCCGTCTCTATCCCTCCGTTCCACGCTCTCTCTGTCTCGCTCTCTCGCTCCCTCTCTCGCTCCCTCTCTCTCTCTCATTTTCTCCCTCGCACACACTCTCTCTATGTGTCTTATGTCACCATCTCTTCCCCCTTCTATCTCTTTCCCTCTCTCTTTGTCTCTCTCTCTATGTCTTTTTCTCTCTCTATTTCTCTATCTCTCTCTTTCTATCTCTATCTATCTATCAATCTATCTATCTATCTATCTATCTATCTATCTATCTATCTATCTATCTGTCTCTCTCTCTCTTTGTCCCTTTCTTCCCCTCTCTCGGTCTCTCTTTGCTCTCTCTTTCCCTATCTCTCTCTCGTTATCTCTCTCTTTGTATCTCTCTTTATATATCTATATATATATATATGTTCCTCTCTTCCTCTCTCTATCTCTCTCCCTCTCTCTACCCCCTCTCTCTCTCTATTTCTCTTTCTCTCTATATCTATCTATCTATTTATCTATCTATCTATCTGTCTATCTATCATTCTCTTTACACTCTCGCTTTCTATCTATCTCTCGCTTTCTCTCTCTCCTTATCATTCCCACTCTCCATTTCTATCTCACTCTCTCTCCCCCCCTCTCTTTCACCCTCTGTCTATCCCTCTCTATGTATCTATCTATCTATCTATCTCTCTCTCTTTCTCCTTTTCTCTCTCTCTCTCACTCTCTTTCTCTGTATATATATCCATCTATCTATCATTCTCCTCACACTCTCACTTTTTCTCCTTCTCTCTCTCCTTCTCTCTCTATTTCCCTTTCTTTCTCTCCCTCTCTCTCTATCTCCCTTTCTCTCTCTATGAATCTCTCTCTCTCCCTCTCTCCCTCTCTCTATCCCTCTCACTCACTACTTCTCTCTTTCTCCCTTTCTCACTCACTACTTCTCTCTCTCTATCTATGTCTCTATGTCTCTCTCTATTTCTTACTTTTTATCTCTCTCTCTCTTACTCTATTTCTCTCTCTATATATTTATCTATCTATGCATCTATCATTCTCCTCGCACTTTTACTTTCTCTCTCCCTCTCCCTCTCTTTCTTTCTCTGTCTCTCTCTCCCTATCTTTCTAACCCTCCCTCTCTCTATACCTCTATTTCTCTCCCTCACTCACTCACTCCCTCTCTCTCAGTCTCTCTCTCTCTCACCCTCCCTCTCTATCTCTATCTATCTCTCTCTCTCTCTCGCTCTCCCTCTCTCAATCTATTTATATCTCTCTCTCACTCACCAACTCGCTACCTCTCCCTCTCTCTCCCTCGCACATTCCATCTCTCTTTCATTCTCCCTGGCGCAATCTCTCTCTCTCTCCCCCTCTCTCACTCTCTCCATCTCTCATATTTCCCTCTCTCCCTCTATCGCTCTTTCGCTGTCCCTCCGTCTCTCTCACACTTGCTCTCTCTCTCTCCCTCTATATATATATATCTATCTCCCCCACTCTCTCTCTCTATCTCTCTCTCCCTCCCACTCTCTATGTCTCGCCCCTTCTCTCTCTCTCTCTCCCTTCTCTCTTTTTCTCAATATATATATATATATAGATCATTCTCCTCGCACTCTTGCATTCTCTATATCTCTAATTTCCTCTCTCTCCCTATCTTTCTCCCTTTCCCATTCTCTCTCTCTCCTCCCTCTCTCTCACTCTCTCTCTCTCACTCTCTCTCTCTCACTCTCTCTATTTCTCTCTTTCTCTCTCTCTGTAACCCTCTCTCCCTCTCTCTCTATCACTCTCTCTCACTCTCTTTCTCCCCCACTCACTCTCTCTCTCCCTCTCTCCCTCTCTCTTTCTCTCACTTTCAGTCTCTCTCTCCATCTCTCTCTCTTTCTTTCTCCCTCGCACAGTCTCGCTCTCTCTATGCTCTCTCTATGCTCTCTCTAGCTCACTCTCTCTTTCTCTCTCACTCAAACACTCTCTCTCTTCCTCCCAATCCCTATCTCACTCTCCCTCTCTCTATCTCTTCCCCTCTCTCCTTCATTCTCTCTCTCTCACTCAGACTATCTCTCTCTTTCTCTGATTATCATTCTACCTTGCACTCTCTCAATCTCTATGTATGTCTCTCTCTCTCTCTCTCTCTCTTTCTCTCTCTCTTTCTCTCTCTCGCTCGCTCTGTCACTCACTCTATATATATATATATGTATATATATATGTATATATCACTTTCTCACTCTCTATCCCTCTTTATCTCTCACTTTGTTGCTCTCTATCACTCTATCTCTCTATATCCCTCTCTCTCCTTCTCCCATTATCATTCTCCCTCGCACTCTCTCTCTATCTCTCTCTATGTCTCTGTCTCTCTCTCTCTTTCTCTCTCCTTGTTTGTCTCTCACTCACTCACTCTCTCTCCCCCTCTCTCTCTCCCCCTCTCTCTCAACCCCGCTCTCTCTCTCTAACTTTCTCCCTCGAACACACACTCTCTATTTTTCTATGTCCCCGTCTATTCCCCATCCTCCCTCTCTCTCTTTATGTCTCTCTATGTCTCTATCTCTGTCTCTGTCTCTTTATGTCCCTATCTATTCCCCCTCCCTCTCTCTCTTTCTCTCTCTTTGTCTCTCTCTCTTTGTCACTCTCTCTATGTCTATATCTCTCTCTTTCTATCTCTCTCGCTTTATCTCTATCTCTTTCTCTCTGTTCCTGTCTCCCTCCCGCTCTCTCTCTTTCTTTCTCTCTCTCTCTATAAATATCTATCTATCTATCATTCTCCTCGCACTCTCGCTTTCTCTCTAGCTCTAACTTTCACTCTCTCTCCCTCTATCTTTCTCCCTTTCCCTCTCACTATCTCTCCCTCTCTCTTTCTCTCTATGACTTTGTCTTTTTCTCTACCCTCCCTCCCGATCACGCTCTCTCTATCTCTCTTTACATCTCTAATTCTCTCCCTTCCACATTCACTCTCTCGCTTTCTCCTCATTCTCTCTTTCTCCCTCGCAATCTCTCTCTTTCCCTTTCTCTCTCTCTCTTTCTCTCTTTGTCTCGCTCTCTCTCCCCCTCTCCCTCCCTCTCTCTCACTCCCATTCTCTCCCTAACTGTCTCTCTTACTTTCTCTCGCTCGCTCTCTCTCTCCATTTCTCCCTCCCTATCTCTCTCTCTCACTTTCATTTTCTCTCTCTATTTCTCCCTCGCACAGTGTCTCTCTATCTCTCTCTCACTTTCACTCTCTCCCTATTTCAACCTCGCACAGTCTCTCTCTATGCCTCCATCTCTCTCTCTCTAGTTCACTCTCCCTCTTTCTCTCACACACTCTCTCACTCTTCCTCCCAATCCCTCCCTCTCTCCTTCTCTCTCTGTCTCTTCCTCTCTCTCACTCACACTATCTCTCTCTATCCCTCTATCTCTCTCATGATCATTCTCCCTCACAATCCCTCTCTATCTCTATCTATGTCTCTGTCTCTCTCTCTCTTTCTCTCTCCCGCTCTCTCTCTCACTCACACACACACTCTCTCTCCATATATATATCTTTCTCTCACTTTCTCACTCTCTATCTCTCACTTTGTCAGTCTCTGTCACTCTATCACTCTCTCATTATCATTCTCCCTCTCTCTCTCTCTTTCTCCCTCGCACTCTCTCCCTCTTCCCCTTTCTCCCTCTCTCCCTCTCTCTCTCACTCTTGGTCTCTCTCTTTCTTTCACTCTCTCCCTCCCTCTTTCTCCTTCTCTCTTTCTCTCTCTGTCGCTATTTCCCTCCCTCTCCCTCTCTGTCGCTCCGACTCTCTCTCTCTCACTCTCTCTCTCACTTTTTCTCTCTCACTTTCTCTCTCACTCTCTCTTTCTCTCTCTCTCCCTCCCTCTCTCACTCCGACTCTCATTGTCCTTCACTCTCTTTCATTTTGTCTGTCTCTCTCTCTTTCTCCCTCGCACTCTCTCCCTCTCCCTTTTTCTCCCTCTCTCTCTATATCTATCTTTCAATCTCTCTGTCTCCGTCACATCCCCCCTCTCTCCCTCTCTTTGTCTCTCTCTCTCTATGTGTCTATCTCTTTCTCCCACTCTCCCTCACTCTCTCTCTATCTACCTATCTCTCTATATTTCTCGCTCTGTCTCCATGTCTACATCTCTCTCTCTCACATTGTCTCTCTCTCCCTCTCACTCTCCCTCCCACTCTCTCTCTCCCACTCTCTCTCACTTTCTCTCTCTCTCTCACTCTGTCTCTCCCTCTTACTCTCTCTCTCATTTTCTCTCTCTCTCTCTCACTCTCCCTCTATGCCTTTCCAATTCTCTCACACACACACTCTCCCTCTCACTTTCTTTCCCTCTCTCCCTCTTAACTCTCTCTCTCTTTATCTATCTATCTATCTATCTTTCTCGCTCGATCTCTCTCTCACACCGTCTCTCTATCTCTGTCTCTCTCTTTCCTTCTCTCTCTCTCAATCCTTCTCTCTCCCTTGCCCCATCCCACTCTCTCTTCCTCCTTCTCTCTATCTCTCTCGCTCCTTCTCTCTCTCACTTTCTCTCTCCCTCTCTTTCTCCCTCGCACTCTCTCCCTCTCTCACTCCCTCTCTCTCTGTTTATCATTCTCCCTCGCACACCCTCTCTCCCTCTCCCTCTCCCTCTCTCGCTCCTTCTCTCCCTCTCTCTCGGTCCTTCTCTCTCTCTATTTATCATTCTCCCTCGCACTCTCTCTCCCTCTCTCTCTCACTCTTTCGCTCCTACTCTCTCTCACTCGGTCCTTCTTACTCTCTCCCTTTCTCGCTCCTTTCTCTATTTCTCTCGGTCCTTCTCTCTCTCTTTCTCTCTCTCCTTCCTTTCTCTCTCTCTCTTACTCTCTCTCTCTCTTTGTCACCCTCTCTTTCTCTCTCTTCCACATTCTCTCTTTGTCCTTCGCAATCTCTCTCTCTCTATGTTCCCATCTCTACCTCTCTCTCCCTCTCCCTCTCTCTTTCTATCTTTGTCTTGCTCAGTCGGTCTCTCTCACACTTATTCTCTCTCCCTCCCTCTCTCTCGCTCCCACTCTTTCCCTAACTCTCTCACTTACTTTCTCTCGCTCTCTCTCTCTCTCTCTATTTCTTCCTCTCTCGCTCATTGTCCCTCTCTCTGCTACCTCTCTCTCGGTTCCACTCTTTCTCTCTCTGTCACTGTCTCTCTGTTCATTTCTCTCTCAGTCTTTTTCCCTCACACTGTCTCTATCCCTATCCTTCTCTCTCTATTTCTCCATCACTTCCTCTCTCTCTCCCTCTCTCTCTCTTTGTCTATCTCTCTCTTGCTGTCTCTCTCTCCCCCTCCCTCTCTCTCACTGTCCCACTCTCTGTCACTAACTATCTCTCTTTCTCCCTCGCTCTCTCTCTCTTTCTCTCGCTCTCTCTCTCCCCCTCCCTATCTCTCACCGTTCCACTCTCTGTCACTAACTATCTGTCTTTCTCCCCCACTATCTATCTATCTATGTTTCTCCTTCGCTCTCTCCCTCTCTCTCTCTTTATCTCCTTCTCCCTCTCTCTCTGTCGCACTCTCTCTCTCCCTCACTCTCTTTCTCCCAAGCTCTTCCTCTCCCTCTCTCTCTCTCTCTCACTCTCTTTCTCCCACGCTCTTCCTCTCCCTCTCTCCCTTTCTCCCTCACACACACACACACTCTCTCTCTTTCTCCCCACACACTCTCTCTATCTCTCTCACTTTCTCTCTCTCAATCACTCCTTCTCTATCTCTCTTTCTCGCTCCCACACACACACACACACTCTCTCTCCCCCTCACTCTCTCTATCTCTGTCTTTCCCTCTCTCCCTCTCTCTATCTCTGTCCTTATCTCTCTCTGCCACTCCCTTTCTCTATTTCTCTCTCTCTATCTATCTATCTATCTATCTATCATTCTCCTCACACACTTGGTTTCTATCTCTCTCTCTCTCCCATTCACTCACTCTCCCTATCTTTCTCCCTCTCCCTCTCTATCACTCTTTCTATCTCTATGACTCTGGCTTTCTCTTTGGCTCCCTCACTCCCCCTCTCTTTCACTCCCACTCTCCCTCCCTCTCTCTCTCTCACTCACTCACTCCCTCTCTCTCTTTGTCTATCTCTCTCTCGCTCTCTCTCTCTTTCTTTCGCTCTCTCTCTTTCTCTCTTTCTTTCGCTCTCCCTCTCTCTGACTCTCTCCCTGTCTCTCTCTCCCGCTCTCTATCTATCTTTCTCCCTCCCTCTCTCCCTCTCTCTCCCTTCCTCTCTCTCTTTTTCTCCCTCTCTCTCTCTCTGTCGCACTCTCTCTCTCACTCTCTTTCACCCACGCTCTTCCTCTCCCTCTCTCTCTCTCTTTCTCCCTCACACACACACACACTCTCTCTCTTGCTCCCCACACACTCTCTCTATCTCTCTCACTTTCTCTCTCTCAATCTCTCTTTCTCGCTCGCACACACACACACACACTCTCTCTCTCCCTCACTCTCTCTATCTCTGTCTCTGACTTTCCCACTCTCCCTCTCTCTATCTCTGTCCTTATCTCTCTCTGCCATTTCCTTTCTCTATTTCTCTCTCTCTCTCTCTCTCTCTCTCTATCTATCTATCTATCTATCTATATATCTATCATTCTCCACACACACTTGCTTTCTATCTCTCTCTCTCCCTTTCACTCACTCTCCCTATCTTTCTCACTCTCCCTCTCTCTATCATTCTTTCTCTCTATGACTCTGGCTTTCTCTTTGGCTCCCTCTCACTCCCCCTCTCTTTCACTCCCACTCTCCCTCCCCATCTCTCTCACTCACTAACTCCTTCTCTTTCTCTCCCTCCCTCTCTCTCTCTCCTTCCCTTCTCTTTCTCTTTCCCTCCCTCCCTCTCGCACTCTCCCTCTCTCTCACCCCCGTTCTCTCTCTAACTTTCTCCCTCGAACACACACACTCTA
This sequence comes from Datisca glomerata, assembly GCA_003255025.1. Classification (NCBI taxonomy): domain Eukaryota; kingdom Viridiplantae; phylum Streptophyta; class Magnoliopsida; order Cucurbitales; family Datiscaceae; genus Datisca; species Datisca glomerata. Next base: position 22,014 of record QANY01009660.1, read on the forward strand.
TCTCTCTCTCACTCCCAGTCTCTCACTCCCTCACACTCTCTCTGTCTTTCACTCCTAGTCTCTCACTCCCAGTCTCTCACTCCCTCACACTCTCTCTATCTCTCTCTCCCTCTCTTTCTCCCTCTCTCACACTCTCTTTGTCTCTTTCTCTCTATCTCTCTCTATCATTCTCACCCGTACACCTCTCTATCTATCTATCTATCGATCTGTCTTTCTCCCACGCACTCTCGCCCTCTCACTCACTCTCTCTGCCTCTCTCTCCCTCTCTATCTCTTTCTCTCTCTTTCTCTCTTTGTCTTCGTCCCTCACTCACTCCCTCCCACTCTCTCTATCTCGCACTTTCTTCCTCCCTCTCTCTCGCTCTCGCTCTCTCTCTCTCAATTTTTCTCTCTCTATCTCTATTTATCTGACTCTCTCTATCTCTCTTTCTCTCTCTCTTTATTTCTCTCTCCCTCTGTCTCTCTCCCTCATTGTTTCTTTCTCTTTCTCTCTCTCTCGCTCCCTCTCTCCCTCTCCCTCTCTTTCGCTCCCACTCTCTCTCTCACTTTTTCTCTCTCTCACTTTCTCTCTGCTTCTCACTCTTTCTCCCTCGCACTCGCACACACACACACACTCTCTCTCTCTCTCTTTCTCTTTCTCTCTCTGTCTCTCTCTCTCTCTCTCCCTCTCTCTCTCGCTCTGACTCTCACTATCCCTCTCTCTCTTCCTCCCTCGCACTCTCTCACTCTCCACTCTTTTCTACCTCTTTCCCTCTCACTCACTCTCTCTCTCTCTCTCTCTTTCTTTCACTCTCTTCTTCTCTATTTATCTATCGCTCTCTCCTCCCACTCCCTCTCTTTCTCACTTTCTCTCTATCTTTCTATCTCTGTCTCCATGTCTACATCTCTCTCTCTCACTCACTCTCTGTCTCTCTCTTTCTTTCACTCTCTCCTTCTCTATCTCTATATCGCTCTCTCCTCCCACTCCCTCTCTTTCTCACTTTCTCTCTATCTTTCTATCTCTGTCTCCGTGTCTACATCTCTCTCTCACACTATCTATCTTTTAATCATTTTAGCTTTCTCTCTCTCTCCATGTCTCTGTCACTTCCCCCTCTCTCTCCCTCTCTTTGTCTCTCTCTCTATGTCTCTCTCTTTATGTGTCTATCTCTCTCCCCCTCTCTCTTTCTATCTATCTATATCTCTCTCTTTCTCTCTCTGTCTCTATGTCTACATCTCCCTCTCTCTCTCTCTCTCACTTTGTCTCTCTCTTTCCCTCGCTCTATCTCACCGCCCCTCTCTCTCCCTCCCACTCTCTTTCTCCCACTCTCTCTCACTTTCTCTCTCTCGCACCGTTTCTCCCTCGCACTCTCTCACTCTCCCTCTCTCCCTCTCTCCCTATCTCTCTCTCTCTCTCACACACACACACTCTCTCTCTTTCTTTCCCTCTCTCCCTCTCACACTCCATCTCTCTCTCTTTCTGTCTCTCTCTCTCTATCTATCTTTCTCGCTCGACCTCTCTTTCTCGCACTGTCTCTCCATCTCTCTCTCTTCCACTTTCTTTCCTTCTCTCTTTCTCTCACTCTCTCTCAATCCTTCTCTATCCCTCGCTCCATCTCTCTCTCCCTCCCTCTCTCTATCTCCCTCGCTCCTGCTCTCTCTCTCACTTTTTCTCTCCCTCTCTTTCTACCTCGCTCCCTCTCTCTCTCTATCTCTCTCTGTATCATTCTCCCTCGCACACACTCTCTCTCACTCACACTCTCTCTCTTCCTCCCTCTCCCTCTCTCTCTCTTCCTCTCTCTATGTCTTTCACACACACACACACATTCTCTCTCTCTCACTCACATTATCTCTCTTTGTCCCTCTCTCTCTCCTCTTCACTCTCTCTCTCAATCACACTATCTCTCTTTGTCCCTCACTCAGTCCTCTCTCTCTCTCTCACTCTCTCTCGCCGTCCCTCACTCACTCCCTCCTTCCCTCTCTCTCTCTTTCTCCTCCCTTTCTCTCTCCCTTTTTCTCTCTCTATTTTTCTAACTCTCTCTATCTCTCTCCCTCTTTCTCTCTCTATTTCTCTCCCTCATTCTTTCTCTCTTTCTCTCTCTCGCTCTCTCCCCCTCTCCCTCTCTCACTTTCTCTCTCTCTCACTTTTTCTCTCTCTTTGTCACTCTTTCTCCCTCGCACTCGCACAGACACACACACACATACTCTCTCTCTCTTTCTCTCTCTATTACTCTCACTCTCTCTATCTCTCTCTCCCTCCCTCTCTCTCGCTCCAACTCTCACTGTCCCCTTCTCTCTCTCTCTATGTCTCTCTCTCGCTCTCGTTCTCTCTCTTTCTCCCTCGCACTCGCACTCTCTCTCCCTCTCCCCCTTTCTCCCTCTCTCCCTCTCTCTCACTCTTGGTCTCTCTCTTTCTTCCACTCTCTCCGTCTCTCTCTCGCCCTCTCCCTCCCTCTCCCTCTCTCTCACTCCCACTCTCTCTCACTTTCTCTCTCTCAATTTTTCTCCCTAACTTTCTCTCTCTCTTAATTTTTGTCTCTCTCTCTTTTTCTCTCTTACTCTCACTCTCCCTACCTCTCTTGCTCTGACTCTCTCTGTCCCTCTCTCTCTCTCACACTTTCTCTAGTCTCTCTCTTTCTCCCTCGCACTCTCTCTACCTTTTTCTCCCTCTCTCTTTCTCTTCATGTCTCCGTCACTTCCCCCTCTCTCCCCCTCTCTTTGTCTCTCTCTTTATGTGTCTATCTCTCTCCCTCTGTCTCACACACTCTCTCTCTCTCTATCTATCTATCTCTCTCTCTATGTCTCTATGTCTACATCTCTCTCTCTCACTTTGTCTCTCTCCCACCGCCCCTATTTCTCCCTCCCACTCTGTCTCACTTTCTCTCTCTCGCTCCCTTTCTCCCTCGTACTCTCTCACTCTTTCTCCCTCCCTCTCTCTCTAACACACACACACTCTCTCTTTCTTCCCCTCTCTCCCTCTCACACTCTGTCTCTCTCTCTTTCTAACTCTCTCTCTATCTATCTATCTATCTTTCATTCTCACTCGATCTCTCTCTCTCTCTTTCTTTCCTTCTCTCTCTCTCAATCCTTCTCTATCCCTCGCTCCATCTTTCTCTTCCACTCTCTCTTTATCTCTCTCGCTCCTGCTCTCTATCTCTCACTTTCTCTCTCCCCCTCTTTCCCCCTCGCACACACTCTCTCTCTATCTCTCTCTCTCTATCATTCCCCCTCGCATACTCTCTCTCTCCCTCGCTCGTTCCTTCTCTCTCTCTATCATTCCCCCTCATTCCTTTTCTCTCTCTTCCCCGCCCTCCCTCCCTCCCTCTCTCACTCCTTCTCTCTCTCTCTCACCCTCCTTCACTTCTTCCCTCTCTCTCTCTCACTCTTTCTTCCTCCCTCTCTCTTTCTCTCTCTGTCAGACTCTCGCTCTCTCTCTTGGTCCTTCTCTCTCTCCCTCCATCCCTCCCTCTCTCTCACTCCTTCTCTCTCTCTCTTTCTCTCTCTGTCTCTCTCGCCCTGCCTCCCTCACTCCCTCCCTCTCTCTCTCTATCTCTCTGTCAAACTCTCTCTCTCTCTGCCTCTCCCTCTCACTTTCTCACTCCTTCTCCCTCTCTCTCTTCGTCCTTCTCCCTCTCTCTTGCTCCCTCTCTCTCTCTCTCACTTTCTCTCTAACTCACTCTCTCTCTCACTCTCTCTCTCACTCTCTCTCCCTCACACTCACACACTTTCTCTCTTTCTCCCTCTTTATCACTCCCTCTCCTTTTCTCTCTCCCTCCCTCTCTTTCTCTCTCCCACTCACACTGTCCCTCTCGCTCTCTCTCTCTCTGTCACTCTCTCTCTTCTTTCCCTCTCTCATCTCTCGCTCCGTCTCTCTCCCTCTCTCCTTGTCTTTCTCTCTCCATCTCTCTCTCTCTATCTATTTATCTTTATCCCTCATTATCTATCTCACACACACTCTCTCTCTCTTTCTCCATCTCTCTCTCACTCTCCCTTTCTCTCCCTCTCTCCCTCTCCCACTCACTCTATCTCTCCCTGTCCTACTCACACACACTCTCTCTCTATCTATCTCTTTATCTATCTCTCTCTCGCTCTCTCTCACTTTCTTTCTCCCTCCACTCTCCCTCTCCCTCTCTCTCTTTCTCCGTCGCACACGCATTCTCTCTCTCTTTCCCCCTTACACACACTCTCTCTATCTCTCTAACTTTCTCTCTCCATCTCTCTATCTCTATCTCTCTTTCTCCCTTGCACACACACACACACACACACTCTCTCTCACTCTCACTCTCTATCTCTATTTCTCCCTCCACTCTCTCTATCTCACTCACACTCTCTATCTCTCTTTCATTCCCTCTCTCCCTCTCTCGCTCCATCTCTCTCCCTCTCTCCTTGTCTCTTTCACCCTCGCACTCTCTCTTTCTCTATCCCCCTCACTCCCTCTCTCTTTTACTCTCTTTCTCTTTCTATCTCTCTCTCTATCCTCCCTCACTCTATCTCTATCTCTCTCTATGTTACCCTTTCTCTCTCTCCTCCACATTGTCTCTCTCACTTTCACCATCTTTCTCTCTTTCTCCCTCGTAATCTCTCTCTTGTCTCCATCTCTACCTCTCTCTCCTCCACATTGCCTCTCTCACTTTCACCATCTTTCTCTCTTTCTCCCTCGCAATCTCTCTCTCTTATCTCCATCTCTACCTCTCTCTCACTCTTTCTCTCCCTCTCTCGCTCCTTGTCCCTCCCTCTCTCCTACCTCTCTCTCGGTACCACTTTCTCTCTCACTGTCCCTTTCTCTCTGTCTTTTTCCCTCGAACTCTCTCTATCCCTATCCTTCTCTCTCTATTTCTCCATCGCTTCCTCTCTCTCTCTCCCCCTCTCTCTCACTCTCGCTCTCTTTCTCTCCCTCCCTCTCTCTCACTGTCCCACTCTCTGTCACTAACTATCTCTCGCTCTCTATCTCTCTTTCTCCCTCGCTCTCTCTCTATCTCTCTCTCCATTTCTTTCTCTCTCCCCCTCTCTCACTCTCTCCCTGTCTCTCTCTCCCTCTCCCTATCTATCTTTATCCCTCGCTCTCTCTCTCTCCCTCGCTCTCTCTCTCCCTCTCTCTCTATCTCCCTCTCTCTCTGTCGCTCCCTCTCTCTCTCACTCTCATTCTCCCTCGCTTTACCTCTCTCTCTCTCTCGCGCTCTCTCTCACTCTCTTTCCCCCTCACTCACTCTCTCTCTTTCTCTCTCTTTCACTCTCTTTCTCTCACTTTCGGTCTCTCTCTCCATCTCTCTCTCTAGCACAGTCTCCTTCTCTCATTATCATTCTGCCTCGCACTGACTCTCTCTGTCTCTCTCTCTGTTTCTCTCTCTCTCTCTCGCTCTCTCTCTCTCTCTCACTCTCTATCTCTATCTCTTTCTCTCTCTATCTTTGTCTGTATCATTCTCGCTCACACACCTCTCTCTCTATTTATCTATCTATCTGTCTTTCTCCCAGGAACTCTCACCCTCTCTTTCCCCTCTCCCTCTCTCCCTCTCTCCCTCCCTCTTCTTCTCTCTCTCTCTCTCTCTCTCTCTCTCTCTTTCTCTCTTCTCGTCCCTCACTCCCTCCCTCCCTCTCTCTCTATG
>QANY01009665.1:0-38686 GCA_003255025.1 Datisca glomerata
AAACCACTCTCTGGTCCAAATTTCTTCATATTAGAACTTTTCTTAAGAGCATTAAAACCCATAACATGGGTTTTAGCTTCCCTAGCTCCCTTTGTAACCATATCATTCAAAACAGCATGGCCATTGAAAGAAACTCCAAGCTTAGCTTGCCCACCTGAAACTTGCTTACCAACATCTGCAGCATGCTTAATGTACTCATCATTAACCATTGTTAGAGGTCGTGGCCTCCCCTAAGGGAGGGAGAGGCTAAAACAGAAACCAGAATTCTAGAGAGAGGGGAGAGTTTCTCTCACTAAAAAAACCAGACTCATCTTTTGGGCATTTCATGTAGCTGAACTGACTTTTGATACCCAAAACATGTCTGAGATAAGAATTTGGAGTGTTTTGATCATTTTAGGGTCTTTTAGTACCATACAGAGTCAAAAAGATCCAACGGGACGTGTTTACGCCCAAACTAGGTGCACTTGGCTAAACTTGGATATTTTGGGCATGCCACATACTCGAACTGACTTTTGACACCCAAAACAAGTTTGGGATAAGAATTTGTAGTGTTTTGGACATTTTAGGTGCTTTTAGTGCCATACGGAGTGAAAAAGACCCAATGTGACTTGTTAAGGCCTAAACTGGACAAAGTTTGCTAAACTTTGGATCTTTTGGGAATGTCATGTACTCGAATAGACGTTTGACCTCAAAAACACGTTTGGGATAAGAATTTGGAGGGTTGTGGTCGTTTTAGGTACTTCTAGTGCCAAACTGAAAACACTTCTGTAAAACGCTTCTAGTGCCATACGGAAAAAACACAGACGCTTCTAGTGAGAGAAGCTCTCCCTTCTCTTTAGAATTCTAAGTTTTGGAGCTCTTGCCTCACCCTACCTTTGGGGGAGTTTGGCAGGTTCATAATGGTGAATGAAGGGTATTTTTCTCAAGATTCAGGAGTTGGTCAGGACATTAAAGGTATTGGAAAGGGCATCAATGGAACTCTTCAAGGAAAGTCAGCTTTGATGAACCAAGAGAGGAGGAAACCCTTTTTTAATGTCCAGGTAGTTAGAGAAGTAAATTCTCCTGGGAGTGTCCTAAATTGTCAAGTGTGAGCTCTAAAGGAGCTATTATTGTTTCCTCCTTTGAGGGGAAGAACCATAATCTAGCTGAACCTTCTTCTTCATTACCAAAGGGAGAAAATCAGAATGGCTCCTTTGACCAGAAGAAAGTAAACCAAGCTTCTCTTACTGACAACCTTTGGTATAGTCTTAATCAGAGCCGTGGTGTTCATGGAGGAGCTAGAGGAGATGCTCAGAGGTCCTTGGGCTTACCCAAGCTTCGTGGGGTTGAAGAAGAAGCCAAAGATCTCTTGGTTAGTGAAGAAAATCAAATTCTGGCATAGTGTTCTGTCTGCCTCTCCGGGTTTTAAGGGAGCTTGTCTCCTCCCAATTAATGCTAGAAATGACCTTCTTGCAGCTATAGTGGCTCCTCAAATCAAGGAGCTTTTTGACAGCCTTTTTTACGTGTCCTTCTTGGATATTGGGAATAATCAAACTAGGGAAGATGGGATATAAATTCTTGAGGATATTTCTCTCTCCTATGACAATGATGTGAATGTTGATGGGTCCCAAGTCTGGTGGCAAACTTTCTCTCCTCTCTTAGCTCCACCTCAGCATTAATTGTGAGTAACAAGGTGGATGTGACCTTTCCCAAGGAAGGCAAGGGCTCCGATGGTCGTGCCATTGAGCTTGGAGAAGCTTCTCTCTCTCCTAAATTTGATTCTAAAGGAAAACAGAAGGTGAGCTCTTCTCCTTCTCCTCTGATTTCTTCCTCTAATAACCTTCATGAAAATAGATTTTATCAAGACCTTTTAAATACTAATGGTGTAGCTCAAGAGAAACCAGATGGTTCTTGGGCTGAAAAGGTTAAGGGCAACCTTAAAAAGAAGCTAAGCTTAGGATATGTGAGCTCTTCTTATGTGGTAAATGACAATGTCACTGTGAAGCTCCCGAATACATTACCAAGGAGAACTTCTTTAGGTGGGAGGGATGCCTTGTTGGTTACTTTGTGGGTAGGACAGCACCCCTACATTCAGTTAAGAAAATTGCTATGCAACTTTGGGCTAGAAGAGGAATTTAGGAGGTCTCGGCAGCCAGAGGCCTTTTCTATTTCAAATTTGGTTCTGTGGAGGATAGAAATTCAGTCTTTGAAGATGGTCCGTGGCACCTTTTAGGTCGGCCTATTGTGCTCCAAGAGTGGGAGCCAAATGTGAAATTCTCCAAGGAGAAGCTCTCTACCCTTCCAATATGGGTTAAATTGTGGAATGTGCCTGTTGAATTATGGACTGAAGAAGCTTTGAGTAACATTGCTAGTGCCATAGGTATCCCTTCTCACTCTGATAATTCTACTGCCTCTTGATATGGACATGATTATGCTAGAGTTGTGTGGAAATTTCAGCCTCGTCTGACTTGATCAACCAGTGATCTTGGCCTTGAAGGTTGGGATTCAGTGGTGGTGGACGGGGAGTATGAATGTCTTCCTAAGAGGTGTGCCAAATGCTGTCTTTTTGGTCATGATTGTGCTAATAAAGTGGCCCTAAACCTGGTAAACTAGCGAGAAAGTTGCTTCTACTAAAGATCCCTCTCCCTATGATAATAGGGAGCTTATGGTTTTTGAGGAACCAAAGGGGTGAAGATTCAGATCCTATTCCTCTGGATATTGTCCATGTGGAGGACCAAGACATGGAATGGACTCAGGTAGTTAGTAAAACGAAGATTAAGTGTCAAATTGAGCTTAGGGAGGAAAGTAGTGAACCCCATGTTCATTCTGATCCTCCATCGCAATTGGCTCCTCCAAAAGCTTCTCCAATAGATACCTTGGTTTTTTATGCTGGTCATCTCCCAAGCTCTCCAAATCATCCTTGAGGAGGTCGAAAAATAAGTAAAAGGCATATGGTTTTCTCTTATTTGCTGATCAAGTTGCTCAGGTATCTCCTGAGGATGGTGACTCTCTTTCTCTCTCGATGTTTATGATTAATATAGCTTCTTGGAATATAAGATGGCTTAATGGCTTTCTAAAGCAAGCTGAGGTTAGGAAACTTTGTAAAGATTTCACGTTATCTTTTTGTGCCTTAGTTGAAACTAAGGTCAAGCGCTCTAATTTTGCTAGTCTTTCTAGATCTGTTTTTCCCAATTGGGTGAGCATTGCTAATCATCCTCCTACTAGTAAAGGTAGAATTGTGTTAGCTTGGGACCCCAAGGCTTTGAATGTTCAATTAATAGATGCTTTTGATGAAACAATGTTTTGTAAGCTGACCATTCTCGTGATAGGGGAGAACTTGTTGTCTCTATGGTTTATGCAGCCAATGATGCTATCTCAAGGTTGGGGATTTTAGGCCTATTTCTTGCTGAAATGTTATTTATAAATGCATCATTAAAATGCTCGCTGATAGGCTTAAAAAACTGCTCCCAGATATTATTAGTAACATCCAGACTGCTTTTGTGCCCGGGAGAAGAATTGCAGACAATATTTTCCTATCTTTGTAGTGGGTTAGAGGTTACCATAGCACTTCTAATAGTCCGAGATGTGCTTTCAAGATGGATATCAAAAAAGCATATGATAGGTTGAACTGGGAGATTATTGGCAGATTTTTTGATTACTTGGGTTTTCCTGACCATTACTCTAACTGTGTGATAGGGTGCATCTCTTCTCCTTCTTTCTCTATCATTATCAACATGGATTTGACAGGTTACTAAAGGGCTTAGGTAGGGTGATCCTATCTCTCCCTATCTATTTGTCTTGGTTATGGAAGTTCTCACTGGTCAAGCATGCTGCTCATAAAGCTGAGTTTGGCTATCACTGGAGGTGTAAGGAGCTTGGTATTGTGAACTTGTGCTTTGATGATGATCTGTTCATCTTCTGCAAGGGTAACACTTCTTCTGTTGAGATTATTATGGAGAGTATATTCTTATTTGAGGCTTTGTCTCGTCTTCAGCGTAATCTTCAAAAATGTCAGGTCTTCATGTCTGGGGTCCACCCTACTACTGCTCAGTCTATTCTAGAATTGTGTAATTTAAGTATTGGGGAGCTCCTTATGAGATATCTGGGGGTCCCTTTGATCATCTCAAAGCTCAGCAAAACAGATTGTATCACTTTGGTGGATCATATTATAGCCACAGTAAATTCTTGGGCATTTCATGTACTTAAACTGACTGGGGTTAAGAATTTGGAATGTTTTGGTCGCTTTAGTGGTTCTAGTGCCAAACGGAGTGAAAAAGACCCAATGGGATGTGTTTAAGCCCAAACTAGATGAACTTGGCTAAACTTGGATCGTTTGGGCATGTCATATACTCGAACTGACTTTGGACACCAAAAACACGTTTGGGATAATCATGTCCATGTTTACGCCCAAACTAGACAAACTTGGTTAAACTTGAATCATTTGGGCTTGGCATGTACTCGAACTGACTTTTGACACCCAAAACACGTTTGGGAAAAGAATTGGAAGTGTTGTGGCCCTTTTAGGTGCTTAGTGCCATACGGAGTCAAAAAGACGCAATGAGATGTGTTTAGGCCCAAACTAGATGAACTTGGCTAAACTTGGATCTTTTGGGCATGTCATGTACTTGAACTGACTTTTGACAGCCAAAATAAGTTTGGGATAAGAATTTGTAGTGTTTTTGTCATTATTGGTGCTTCTAGTGCCATACGGAGTGAAAAAGACCCAATGAGACATGTGATCATTTTAGGTGCTTCTAGTACCATATGAAATCAAAATGACTAAATGAGACATGTTTAGACCCAAACTAGACGAGCATGATTGGTTCTTTTGGGCATGCCATGTAGTCGAACTTAATTTTGACACCCAAAACACGTTTGGGAAAAGAATTTGGAGTGTTGTAGCCCTTTTAGGTGCTTAGTGCTATACGGAGTCAAAAAGACGTAATGAAATGTGTTTAGGCCCAAACTGGATGAACTTGGCTAAACTTGGATCTTTTGGGCATGTCATTACTCGAACTGATTTTGGACACCCAAAATAAGGTTGGGATAAGAATTTGTAGTGTTTTTGTCATTATTGGTGCTTCTAGTGCCATACCGAGTGAAAAAGACCCAATGAGACATGTTTAGGCCCAAACTAGATAAACTTGGCTAAACATGGATCTTACGTTTGGGATAGGAATTTGGAGTGTTATGATCATTTTAGGTTCTTCTAGTACCATATGACATCAAAACGACTAAGTGGGACATGTTTAGACCCAAACTAGAAGAACATAATTGGTTCTTTTGGGCATGTCATGTACTCGAACTAACTTTTGACACTCAAAATACATGTGGGGTAAGTATTTGGAGTGTTGTGGTCATTTTAGGTGCTTCTAGTGTCATACAGAGTCAAAAAGACCCATTGGGATGTAATTAAACTCAAACCGGATGAATTGGACTAAACATAAATCTTTTGGGCATGTCATGTACTCGAACTGACTTTGGACACCCAAAACCTGACTTTGGACACCCAAAACACGTTTGGGATAAGAATTTGGAGTTTTTTTTTATTAGTTTAGGTGCTTCTTGATGAGGATCCGGGTGCCCAACCTCAAAGGATGGATCTATTTCAAGTACCAAGAGATCAAATGACAAGAGCTAGAGGAAAGAGGATGGATGAAGCACTCAGTTGGAGTATGACGTGGAGCATGACATGTAGTATAACAGCCTACCTGGAGCATGACGTGCCGGCCAACATGGCAGCCTACATGGAGCATGTCGTGGCGTCCAACATGGCAGCCTACATGGAGCATGATGCAATCCAACATGACAACCTACACGGGACCATGACGTGGCATCCAACATGGCAGCCTACATGGAGCATGACGTGGCATCCAACATGGCAGCCTACATGGAGATGACGTGGCATCCTACATGGCATTGCACATGGAGCATGATGTGGCATTCAATATGGCACTCCACACGGAGATGACGTGGCATCCTATATGGCATTGCACATGGAGCGTGATGTGGCATTCAATATGGCACTCCACATAGAGCATGACTTGACATTTTAAATGATGACAAGGAAGCAAGACAACTTGGCAATCCTAACCTAGAAGTAGACAGCCAATAGGAGTCTACTAGAGCATGACACCATGGCAATCCTAACCTTGGACAGCTATTAAGAATCTTTTAAGTGGATTACTACTAGTTCCTTATTTACTGCAATTAATATTTTTTTATCATTTAAATTTAGTTTAAGTTGTTTAAACACTTTAGGACCCTTTTGACTTCTAGTTTTTCTATTTAAGCATTTTTTACAATGTATTAAAAACTTTGATCTGTATAACTTTTTTGTGAGAGTTTTCTCTTTGGTTCTTCTTAGAACTTTTCAGACTTATCAAGAATATTCATGTGGCGCTAAAACCTAGACTTATCACTCACTTTTCCTTCTTGTTCTTGAGTGTGGCGTCTAAATCATACCTTTGATTGTTTTCGAAGCATCAATTTGGGTCTTAGATTTTATACCTAAGGTTCTCTTTGTGTCATAGAAAATGGGTCAGGATTTCTTCTTCTTTAAAATCGATCCTTGGGTTCTTGAACCATCATTGTAATCGGGTTTCATGGCAAAGCGACGGTGAGGTTCTTGTTACTTCTAGTGCCATACAAGGTCATAAAGATCCAATGAGACGTGTTTAAGCCCAAACTAGACAAACTTGGCTAATTTGGGTTCTTTTGGGCATGTCATGTACTCATACTGAGTTTTTTTTTTCTTTTCTTAAAGTAAGCAAAAAAATGTATTAACCCAAAAAATACAAACAAATATACAAGGGGCATAACCCAGGATATACAAAGCCAAAAAAAGAATAAGGCTAGCTAGCTAAAGCCAAAACAACTCTAAACGTAAAGAAAACCAATCCCGAGAGCCTCAAAGTGATTTTACACAAAATACCTTATTGGAGCTTAATAGACTCCACCTTAATCATTTCTGGATCCCAAGCAAGCCAAATACTCCCTCATTGAGAAAAATCATAATTAGCTAGAATCTGCCAGTTAGGGAACACATTTTGAGCAATTGAAGAAAACTTAGGGAATTTCACCTTAGTTTCAACCAAAGAGCAAAAATTCAGTTGAAAGTCCTACACAACTTCCTGACCTCAGTTTGCTTGAGAGTCCTACTGAAGCCTCTCACATTCCAAGTGGCAAGATTAATCTTAGATTGATCGGCCAGTGGGTTGCCCCACCTTTGATAACCAAATTCCCCTTCACCTTACTAGGGTGAGGGGTACCTTTCCCTTTCTTCTTTAGCTTCTTCTTGGAGCTCATAGAATCTTGGCCCACAGATTAGGAGCCACAGAGGTGAGGGACTCTCTTTTTTGGCAAACGAGGTGAGGGACTCATTGTCTTGATCAGTACCCATCTTCATCTCCTCCTCACCATGGGTATAGGGCTATCCAAAGAACTATGCTCTAGGGCTATCCAAAGAACTACGCTCCAAATCATTGAAACTTGGAACAACAGCTAAGCTTTTATCTACTAAAAGAGACTTTCTCCCAAATTTTTTTTTACCACTGTCCATCCTTCTTCTGAATCAAATTCAATGGGAGTGGTGTGTAAGATGGAGGGGGTCAATGGTGGCAATGGAAATTATAGGGAGCTCGGGGTTGATATTTTGGTGGGGCTAAGAGATGGAGATGAGGACTCTTTGGGGGAGTGGGGAGGGAAGGGGGAAGTATCTGGTTGGTTAGGGGCTAGAGGGGGAAGAGAAGGTTTAGGTTTATGGACTAGGGTAACCGTATTACAATCATGACAAAAAATGTTACACTTGTGGTATCTTTTAGGTAGATCTTCATATTCAACTTGGACACTAAAAGGGAACCACACCTCAAATCCAAGATCAACATCAAAGAGTTTAACCACCCTTGTTTGGGTAGTGATTTCAACACAAACTCGGGCATACTCATATTTACCTCCTTTGGCTGTCGACGGATCAGTATAGAGACGAGTACCAATAGCACTAGCAATGTGCCCCAAGGCCTCTGCTGACCTTAGTTCAAGGGTAACATTCCAAAGCCTTACCCAAATAAGGATCTTAGAGACCTTCTCGTTGCAAAATTTGACATTAGGCTGCTATTTTTGGAGAATAATGGGCTTACCAAGTAAGAACCAAGGTTCAGTTTGAAGAACAGCATCTCTAGCTTCAATAGAGTCAAATTTGAAAAAAGACATCCTTGTTGGCTGAGACCTCAACTAAATCTTTTTTGCCCTATAATTGCATGGAAATAGTCTTACCAAATGCAAAGGAGAGGACCTAACCACAAAGAAACCCACAAGACAACTTTCCCATTTTGCAAAGCTTTCTTTGGATATGCAACCCGGTAGCATGACTGTAATTCTTTCTACTTCAAATATTGTAGTTTCTTCATAAGCCAAGTGAAGCTTTTGCCTCTGATTTTGCTTAACTTTTCTGATATGAACCCCACCGATGAATTACGATGAAACCCGATAACACTGATGGTTCAAGAACCCCAAGAACGTGAAAGACAAGATTGTTGAGCCTTAACCCGTTATCTAGCAAGATAACTAAGACTACGAAGTATAGAAACACCACACCAAGAAACCTAAGGATCACTCAAGAATCAAGGTGATAAGTTTGGTTGTTTGAACGCCACAAGACTAACTTGATAAGTTCAAAGAGTTCTTTCAAGAACAAAGAGGACACCTCACAATAACATAAACTTGATTTCAATATTCATAACATGATTACAAATTTCGTGGGTACCATGTTTTATACTTGGAACAACCCTCCAAGAATAGGAAAAGCATTAATTTTAGCTTTGAAACAACACCAACATTAAAGTAAATAAGTTCCCACATTTTTTAAACCTTTTTTGACTACTAATAATAATTAAATATAACTAATTGAGTGTGAACAATGTATTTAAACATAACCAATCCATGCTAGACTCATCCCCCTATTTAATAGCCTTGAAAATAGTCCAATTCATGCCCTTTCATGGCCTTATCTTGATGAACACGTTTTTGTAGGTTCATTATCCTTTTCAATTGCTTTTGTATGCTAATTTACTATGAACAATGTATTTAAGCATAACCAATCCAAGCTAGATTCATCCCCCTATTTCATAGCCTTGAAAATAGTCCAATTCATGCCCTTTCATGGCCTTATCTTGATGAACACGTTTTTGTAGGTTCATTATCCTTTTCAATTTCTTTTGTATGCTAATTAGATTCTTCAATGGCCTTGATGACATGGATAAAACCTTGATTTTCATTTGGACCCACATTGGGCTTCACTTTTCCAGAATCATTCCAATTCCCTTGAATCAGCCCAATAAGTGCTTTCTTGAAATTTTGGGCTCTAAGTCTTGTAATTGGACCACCAGGGAGTGATAAAGGATCTTGTGCAAGTTCCGCTGCATTCCCGCGTGTATGCTCAGCCCCACGTCCATTTTCAGCTTTTAGATTTGCATCATTCCCCCCCTCTAGAGAAGGATTTGTACTCAAATCAACACCTGCATCAAATGGAGACAAATCAGCAACATTAAACTTGTACTGACACCGTATTCACCTGGTAAGTCAAATTTGTAAGCATTGTCATTAATGCGTTCCACCACTTGAAATGGTCCATCACCCCGAGGTAGGAGTTTTGAACGTCGCTGCTTCGGAAAACGCTCTTTTCTCAAGTGCAACCAAACCCAATCTCCTGGTTCAAAAACTATCTTCTTGCGTCCCTTGTTGGCTTGATTGAATTATTGTTCAGTCCCCCTTTCAATATTCAGCCGTGCCTTCTCATGAATTTGCTTCACAAATTCAGCCTTCTTTTTCCTGTCTAAGTTTACACGTTCACTCAAAGGTAAAGGAATTAAATCCAACGGAGACAAAGGATTAAATCCATAAACAATATCAAATGGTGAAAACTTAGTTGCTGAATGTGCACTTCTATTGTAAGCAAATTCAACATGTGGCAAACAATCTTCCCATGTTTTCAAGTTCTTCTTAATGATAGCACGCAATAAAGAAGACAAAGTTCTATTCACTACTTCAGTTTGACCATCAGTTTTTGGATGACAAGTAGTAAAAGACAATAACTTGGTTCCCAACTTTCCCCACAAAGTCTTCTAAAAGTAACTCAAAAACTTTGCATCCCTATAAGAAACAATGGTCTCAGGCATCCCATGTAACCTGACAATTTCTTTGAAGAACAAATCAGCTATATGTGATGCATCATCGGTTTTATGACATGCAATGAAGTGTGCCATTTTAGAAAACCTGTCAACCACCACAAAAATTGAATCTCTCGCCCTCTTAGTTCTAGGTAAACCCAAAACAAAATCCATAGAAATATCAGTCCAAGGTTTACCAGGTATAGGCAAAGGGGTGTACAAGCCATCAGGTTTTAATTTAGGCTTAGCTTGTTTACATGTGATACATTTTCACAGATTCTTTGCACGTCACGCTTCATATAAGGCCAAAAGAAATGTTCATGCAAAACTCCAAAAGTCTTAGCTACTCCAAAATGGCCCATTAATCAGCCTCCATGAGCTTCTCTCACAAGAAATTCACGTAAAGAACACATAGGCGCACACAATTTATTTTTCCTAAACAGAAATATATTATGTCAGGAACGTTTTTTTTTAGTGAGAGAAACTCTCCCCTCTCTCTAGAATTCTCATTTTTGTTTTAGCCTCTCCCTCCCTTAGGGGAGGCCACGACCTCTAACAATGGTTAATGATGAGTACATTAAGCATGCTGCAGAAGTTGGTAAGCAAGTTTCAGGTGGTGTTAAGAAAGATTCAGCTAGTGGGCAAGCTAAGCTTGGAGTGTCTTTCAATGGCCATGCTGTTTTGAATCATACGGTTACTAAGGGAGCTAGGGAAGCTAAAACCCATGTTATTGGTTTTAATGCTCTTAAGCAAGGTTCTAATACGAAGAAATTTGGACCAGAGAGTGGTTTTGATGAGCCTGGGAAGTTAGAAGCTCAGTCCAAGGAAGCTTCGAGTTTATTAGTTGCAAAAGAGATTATTTCTGAGCATTCAAAGCTTAGAGACAATTTTATTTCTTCTGATCACAATCAGAGCAATCTACTTGAGCTGACTCTTTCAGACCAACTTCGTTCAAGTCTAAAGAGAAGTAGCATAAGAGGAGGAGCTAGAGGTGGTGCTCGGAGATCAACCAGCTTGCCTAGAGCTCCAAAGGTTGAAGATGATACTCATTACCTCTCTGTCAAAGGTAATGATGAGTGTCCTTTGATAGAAGACAAATCAAGCTTGTCTCAAATCATCTTGCTTGGAGAAGAGGAAAAGCAGCTGCCAAACATATCAAAAGGGAGAAGTGACAGCTCCTTTTTGGCAAGTGGGTGTGATGTGGTCAGCTTGGGGAAGAGTGAGGCTCTAGCTCCCAAGCTTCAACTTGGTCAACAATCTACTACTATCCTTTCAAATAAAGGAAAGGACACTCAAAAAGGTAATTATTTATTAGAGAAGGCTCCTCTCTCCCATCATGACGTGGACAGCCCCTTAGGGCGACAGGTGGCAGCTTCTTTGTCTAAGGGGAAAGAGAAAGTAGATGGTGTTTTGATTGAAGGGAAAGAGAAAGAAGATATTTCTCTTTTCTATGACAATGATGTGAACGTGGGTGGAGTTCCAAAGCTGGTGGCAGATCCTCTCTCCTCCCTTAGCTCAACCTCAGCTTTGATTGTGAGTGACAAGGTGGATTTGACTTCTACCAAAGATGTCAAGGGCTGCCATGGTCGTGGGTTTGAGCTTGGAGAAATCTCTCCCTCTCCTAAACCAGATTCTAATGGAAAACAGAAGGTGAGCTCTTCTCCTCCTTCCCCAACTTCTTCTTCTGAAAAGCTGCATGAGAATAGAGTTTATAAAGACCTTTTAGCTAATAAAAGTGCTGCTCATGAGAAACCGGCTGGTTCATGGGCTGAAAAGGTTAAAGGTAACCTGAAAAAGAAGCTAAGCTTAGGTTATGTGAGCTCTTCCTTTACGGAAAATGGTAATGTCACAGTTAAGCTTCCTGATTATATTACTAAAGAGAACTTTTCTAGGTGGGAAGGCTGCCTTGTTGGCTACTTTGTTGGAAGGGCAGCTCCTTTACACTTAGTTAAGAAAATTGCTTTGCAACTTTGGGCTAAAAGAGGAATTCAGGAGGTCTCGGCTGCCAGAGGCCTTTTCTATTTCAAATTTGGCTCTGTGGAGGATAGAAACTCAGTCTTAGAAGATGGACCTTGGCACCTCTTAGGTAGGCCTGTTGTGCTTCAAGAGTGGCAGCCAAATGTTAAATTCTCAAAGGAGAAACTTTCAACCCTTCCAATTTGGGTTAAATTGTGGAATGTTCCAATTGAATTATGGACTGAAGAAGCTCTAAGTCACATTGCTAGTGCTGTGGGTATCCCTTCTCACTCTGACAATGCTACTGCCTCTGGTTATAGACATGATTATGCTAGAGTTTGTGTGAAAATTTCAGCCTCCTCTGATTTGATTAAGTTTTTCACCATTGACCTTGGCCTTGACGGATGGGATCCAGTGGTGGTGGAGGTGGAGTATGAGTGTCTACCTAAGAGATGTGCTAAATGTTGCCTCTTTGGTCATGATTGTGATGCTAAAGTGGCCCCTAAGAATAATCTAGCTAGTGAGGAAGAAACCGCTAGCAAAGATTCTTCTCCCCAAGATAATAGGGAGCTTATGGTTTATGAGGAGCCAAAGGGTGAAATCTCTCCTCCCTTTCCTCTTAATACCATCCATGTGGAAGACCAAGTCAATGAATGGACTCAGGTGGTTAGCAAAAGGAAGGGTAAGGGTCTCATTGTGCCTTGTGAGGATAAAAATGAGCCTCAAGCCTCTTCTGACTCTACATTGAGTTTGGCTCCCCCCAAAGCTTCCTCAATTGTCAATATCACTATCCAACCTGGTCCTTCTCCCAAGCTCTCTAAATCAGCTTTGAAGAGGTTGAAAAAGAAGCGAACGGCTGAAGGCTTTTTCTTATTGGCTGATCAAGTTACTCAGGCTCCCCCTGAGAATGGTGACTCTCTCCCCCCCTTTTTATGATTAATTTAGCTTCTTGGAATATAAGAGGGCTTAATGGCCTTCTAAAGCAAGCTGAAGTTAGAAAACTTTGTAAAGACTTTAAATTATCTTTTTGTGCTTTAGTTGAGACTAAGATCAAGTGTAATAATTTTGCTGGACTTTCTAGATCTGTTTTTCCCAATTGGGCTACCTTTGCTAACCATTCTCCTACTAGCAAAGGTAGAATTGTTTTAGCTTGGGATCCCAAGATTTTGGATGTTCTTCTAATTGATGCCTTTGATCAAGCTATGTTTTGTAAGCTAACCATTCTCCATGAAAAGACAGATTTCTTTGTCTCTGTGGTGTATGCAGCCAATGATGCTATCTCCAGGAAGCCTTTGTGGGAAAAACTTGGCTCTCATAAGACATTAAGTCAGGGGAAGCCTTGGCTAATTCTTGGTGACTTTAATGCTATTTTGAAGCCTATTGAGCATTGTGGTGGTGATTTCAAGTGGAATGATAGCTCAATTGACTTTGCTTCTTGTCTTGATCATTTGGAGGTTCTCGACCTCCCTTATAGTGGCTGTCAATTCACCTGGTGGAATGGTCAAGTTGGTGAGGGTAGCAAGATGCGCAAGCTCGATAGAGCCCTGGTTAACGGTGATTGGGCTATGTTGTTTCCTGCTACTTCTTGCCATTTTCACACCCCGGGTATCTCTGATCACTCTCCTATTATTATTCAGCTTAGGGCTAACTCAGCAAGACCTAAGCCTTCTTTTAAGTTCTTTGATTTTTGGATGGATTTCGAAGGCTTCTGGGCTGTTCTTAAGGATGCGTGGGAGATTGAGGTGTTTGGGACAGCCATGTTTTGTCTCTATAAGAAGCTTAAATCTGTTAAATTTGCTCTTAAGAAATTTAATGCCTCTTTTTGCTCAGATATTTCTAAAAGGGCTCTTATGGCTAGAGAAGCCCTCTCTAAAGTGCAAGCTGACCTTATTGCCTCTCCTAGTGTTGTCTCTCTTCAAGAGGAGGAGAAAATTAGATTAGCTGATTTCACTAAGCTCAGGAATGCAGAAGAAGATTTTCTGAGGCAAAAAAGCAGAGTTGATTGGCTTGCCTTGGGTGATCAGAATTCCTCTTTCTTTTTTCAGAAACTAAAGAAGAATAGAGTCAGATCAAGAATTAATCAGTTGGTTAATGAGGAGGGTGACCTTATTACTGATGACCAGGCTATCAAAGATCAAATCCTTTCTTATTATAGGAATCTTCTTGGGACTTCTCACATTGACCAGGAGGTGGATTGGAGTGTTCTCTCTCAGATTCTCCCTAATAAGCTCTCTCAAGCTCACTTAGCTATCCTCAACCACCCTTATACAGAGGAAGACGTTCACACAACTATCTTTAGTTTGGGGAGTAGTAAAGCCCCTGGTCCAGATGGCTTCTCTGCTGGTTTCTTCAAAAGATGTTGGCATGTTGTGGGCAAAGATGTTACTAAGGCTGTTTTGGAGTTTTTTAGCTCCCAATCTTTATTGAAACAGGTTAACTCTACTGCCATTACTCTTATTCCTAAGGTCCCCAATCCTTCAAAGGTTGGTGACTTTAGGCCTATATCTTGTTGTAATGTTGTTTACAAATGCATTTCTAAAATGCTTGCTGATAGACTTAAAAGAGTGCTCCCTGATCTTATTAGTAGCAACCAGACTGCTTTTGTGCCAGGGAGGAGAATCGCTGACAACATCCTCTTATCTCAAGAGCTGGTTAGAGGTTACCATAGGCCTTCTAATAGTCCCAGATGTGCTTTCAAGGTTGATATAAAAAAGGCTTATGATAGCTTGAATTGGGAGAGTATCGGGAGAATCTTTGACTGCTTGGGGTTTCCTGATCATTTCTCTAACTGTGTGATGGAGTGTATCTCCTCTCCTTCTTTCTCTATTGTGGTCAATGGGGAGTTGACTGGCTTCTTCTCTGGTGCTAAAGGGCTTAGACAGGGTGATCCTATCTCTCCCTATCTGTTTGTGTTGGTTATGGAGGTTCTTTCTGGTATTCTCAAGCATGCTTCTCATCAAGCGGACTTTGGCTATCACTGGAGGTGTAAGGAGCTTGGTATTGTTAACTTGTGCTTTGCTGATGATCTCTTTATCTTCTGTAAGGGTGATATTACTTCTGTTCATCTTATTATGGAGAGCTTAAACTTGTTTGAGGCCATGTCTGGTCTTCAACCTAATCTACAAAAAAGTCAGATTTTCATGTCTGGGGTCCATCCTTCCACTTCTCAAGCAATTCTGGACTTGTGCAATTTCAGCATTGGGGAGCTACCTATGAGATACTTGGGGGTTCCTTTGATTTCCTCAAAGCTTAGAAAAACAGATTGTATCACCCTAGTAGACCATATCACAGCTAGGGTGAAGTCTTGGGAGTCTAACTACCTTTCTTATGCTGGAAGATTACAGTTGGTTAAATCCGTGCTCTATGCTATCTTTCAATACTGGGCTGGCTTATTTATTCTTCCCAAGAAAATCTTAAATATGATTAAGGTGGTTATTAGGAATTACTTGTGGAACGCTTCAGCTGTAAAGCATTCTGGTGCTAAAGTGGCTTGGAGTGACTTGTGCCTTGATAAGTCCCAAGGAGGTTTGGGCCTTAGAGATCTCTCTCTAGCTAATGAAGTGGCTGTGGCTAAGCATTTCTGGTTCCTGGTCTCTTTGGATAAAGCTTCCCTTTGGAAGGATTGGTGCAAGTTTTTCTTGATCAAGAAGAGCTCTATCTTCTTGGTTAAGCTTGCCACTAATCCTTCTTGGAGTTGGAGGAAAATTCTGAAAATCAGAGACAAGTTTGCTGGGTATTGCAAAGCTCTTGTGGGAAATGGGGAGCAGATCTCTCTTCTATTGGACCCTTGGCACCCTTTGGGGGCTCTTTCTCAAAGGTTTGGTCCTAGGATTTATTTTGGTACAGGTTGGGATTGGACTACCAAGGTCAGCTCAGTGATCCAGAATGCAGCTTGGAACTGGCCTATTTCTAGCTCCCATGAGCTTATCACTATTAGAGAGATCCATCTTCCCCCTCCTAAAGAGTCCTCTTTGGACTCTTGGATTTGGACTCTTTCTCCCTCTGGTCTTTTCTCTGTGGGGCACACTTATAGGAAACTGGCTCCAGCAAGTGAAAAAGTGAGATGGGCTCCTCTTATTTGGTTTAAGAAGCATATTCCCAGATATAGCTTTATTACTTGGCTTGCTGTTCTTAATAGGCTTGCAACTGCGGATAGATTGGCTGCTTGGACCTCCTCTCCTGGGTTTTCCAATGTTAGTAGCTGTGTTCTTTGCTTGCATCCTTCAGAATCTTCTGAACACCTGTTTGCTTCTTGCCCTTATTCTAGCTTTATTTGGCAGAATTTGGTTGGTTTGTGTGGCTTGGTGTCTTCTCCTAGGAACTGGAATCAACTTATCTCCTGGCTCCTTGTGAAAGCTAGGAAAGGTTACTTCTTGAGCCTTATGTTGAAGCTTATGTTCAGCTCGTTTGTCTATCATATCTGGAGAGAGAGAAATAATCGAGTCTTTGAGGGCAAAATGAGGGACAAGAAAGTGGTCTTGGCTTGCATTAGAAATGCCATTAAAGGTAGATTTTTGAGTCTTAAAGGGTTTTCTGTGACTGAAGATAACAAAACCATTCAGCTTGCCTGGGGATTGAATGCCTCTATTTTTGACAATTAAGCTTGGTTCTTCTGTTTCTTTAGGATGTTATCACTTGTAATCTTCTGTTAGTGTTTGGGTGCCTCCAGCTTGTGTGTTGGCTGGTTCCTTTTTATTTGTGTCTTTTCCCTGGGGTATGCCCCTTGTATATTTGTTTGTTTTCTTCTTCGGTTTATACAATTTTTTATTTTACCGAAAAAAAGAAATATATTATGTCTATAAAACTTATCAATTGCCACTTTTTCACATGCATTGAACACATTACCAAAATCATAATCTTGTGCATACAAATCCTTAATGTATTCAAAACCAAGCAATTTTGTGTATAAAATTTAAAGTAAGGCATACCTTCGGGACAATGCGTCAGCAACCACATTTTCCTTACCTAGCCTATATTTGATCATATAAGGAAATGTTTCAATGAATTCTACCCACTTGGCATGTCGTTTGTTCAACTTTTTTTGTCCTTTCAAATATTTCAAGGATTCATGATCCGTGTGAATCACAAACTCCTTTGGCCATAGATAATGCTGCCAATTTTCCAATGCCCTCACCAAAGCGTACCTCTCTTTATCATAAGTTGGATAATTTAGAACTGCCCCACTCAACTTTTCACTAAAATAAGCCACGGGACAGCCTTCTTGCATCAAAACAGCTCTAATACCTATTCCTGAGGCATCACACTCAATTTCAAATGTTTTGCATAGTTAGGTAAAATAAGCAATGGTGCATTAGTTAACTTTTCTTTGATCAAATTGAATGCTTTTTCTTTTTTCTTTTTGTTTATTTTTTGGTAAACATATTGTATAAACCAAAAGATACTTACACATGTACAAAGGGCATACCACAGGAAATACAAAATAAGATCCTAATCAGAGACTTAAGATCTGCACGCAAATTAAATTGGTAATATGTAAAGTACTGAAATTACATATCAAGGCTTCATTAGATAGCCAAGGTTTACAAAATGCTTGGGTTAAGACCCCATCTATCCACTAAACGTAGATTAGTATCATTAGTGCTAAAATACTTCGAATCCCAAAACCTTAATCTGACTAATTGTGAAATAGCTTAAATTAAGATCTTGAAATCTCTCCATATATAATAGATGAAGGAAGTAAAAGCTAGCTTAACTAGGACTCCTCTGAGTGACTTCCCTTTTGCATTGCATCCAATCTACAAACTGACCCCAATCCCTAACCTGGCAGTGTAGATCACTCGGTTTATACAATTTTTTAATTTACCGAAAAAAAAGCAGTGTAGATCACATTTGTTCACAAGTGTGGCCCATACTCTGGCTGAATAACAACAATTGACAAAAAGATGCTTATGTGTCTCTAGGTAGCCAACACAACACACACAACCAGCACAAAACCCTGGTATTTGGTCCCATTGTGCAACCCTATCTCTAGTGGAAAGTTTGTTTCTCAAAGCCAACCAAGAGATAAAGCTGCACCTTGGGATGTGTTTAGAGAACCATATCACCTTTGCACACTTAACCGGTTGTCTTGTAGGGGACAGTGCCTTATAGGTTAGACTTAGAGAGAAATCTCCATTCTGAATTGAACTCCATTTCCAAACATCTTGTCTTTGAGCTTGGGGAGGAGGAATTGGAACACTTCTAATCTCAAGAAGCTCAAAGGTGTTAGAACTTGGCAAATGCCATTGATTGTGAATAACAACACTCACCATAGAGTCCATAGTCCAAGAAAATCCTGACAAAAGTCTTTGCCCAAATTTGGCCCAAAGGACACCTAGAGGATGCCAATTATCTGTAAGAAGCTTCACAGTAGTACCATCTCCAATAGTTATAGAGCAAAAGTGCATAAACTTGCTCCTGAGCTTGAGAAACTTTCTCCAAACCCAAGATGGGTTAGAAGGAATAGAAACCAAAAAAATTGAACTCTTTCTGATTAGTTATGTTTGACACCAATCTTTCCAAAGTGATCTTTTAGAAGGGAGTAGCAAGAACCATAAGTGTTTGGCTATAGCAATTTCATTAGCTAGAACCAGATCCCTAAGGCCCAACCCACCTTGTACCTTGTCAAAACACAGGTCTGCCCAAGCTACCTTGGCCAAAGAAGCTTTAGTATCTTGGCCATTCCATAAAAAATTTCTTAGCAAGCATTGGACTGTCTTCATCACTTTTTTAGGGAGAATGAAGAAACCACTCCAAAAGTTGACCATAACAATGACCCTATGTTCTTCCTAAATGGTTGACCCTTGAAACTCAAGCTCAAACCTACTAGGTTGGTTTCTCTTAATTTTATCAGCCCAAGATCCATCCTTTTGCTGAGCTTTAGGTGAAGCTTCAAAAAGTTTATGGTAGATAGTGTTGCCCTTAAGGGTTTCAGAAATACCCTTAGCATCCTCCTCCTTATTCTTTAAAGGTTTCAAAGGTTTGGGGGAAGGATAATACTCAAAATTTCGTCTAATCCCCTGAGTAAAAGCATATAACTCAAGATCATCAACTACTTGATTGTATTCTGGAAAAATGGATGAATGAGGTTTTTGAGCTGTTGGAGAAGAAGAAGCTGACATGGAGGTGTCCTTTCCATGCTTAGGTGGTAGTACAAAGGTATCTGAAACATGCTCCAAGGATGTCTTGAGCAAAGGCAAGGTCAAATCCCCTTTATGTTCAGGTACAACTCTAATTAAGAGAGGCTGTCCTTACTCCGGGTTTTGGGGCAGGTTGTCTGTCCTTGATGAAGCTGACGTGGAGGAGTCATATCCATGCTTAGGTGGTAGTAAAAGGTACCTAAAACGTTCTCCAAGGATGTCATGGGCAAAGGCATTGTCAAATCACCTTTATCTTTAGGTACGGTAACAATTAAGACTGATTGTCCTTGCTCCGGGTTTTGGGGTAGGCTGTCTGTCCTTGCAAGCAAAGTTTTAGCTTTTTTGTTACCCAAGGTATGCAAGAGTAGGTGTTCTTTCTTCTTTTTCCTTTGTCCTTTCACTTTTTGATCAGAATGCATGTCATTTTCTGTACTCCATGCACAACTAGGGTTAGCTAGAATTGGTGAGGTGGCAGGAGTTGATTGGCTCTCAAGTAAAGCCTCATTGACCAATGGACAAAAGATTTCACCCTTGTTTATCTCTCTCCTTCGTGCTCCTCCTTTGGCCAGAGAACCCTTGGTGATTTGCCTGAGTTTTTCAGACAAGGGAAAGCCTGTTTGCTTCTGAACATGCTCTTTGTCTTTAGAAGCACCTGTAAAAGCTTCATTTACAAAATATGGGGCTCCACCAAATGATGAACGAACCCTTAACGTACTAGAATCCAGTAATAACAAGTCATTGTGTACCTGAGAAGAAGGGACCAAAGAAATGTGCCCCCAAGACATTGAAAGATCATCCAAACCATTGATTTGCTCCTCATTAGAGCTAGAAGCATCCTCATCATTGCCATTAATGGCCATTTGGACCTTTCCTCCCTTATTTGGTGAGTTAAGGTTGTAGCTAAAGGTGCCAAAACAAGTAGCATGCTCCTCGTCATCTCCATTAATACGAGTATCAAGTGCTTCTGCCACATTTAGTGCACGAACACACACTTTCTTCTCACCCACTTCTTTGTTCTCCATAGCTAAAATCTTGTCCAAACTTGGAGATTCCTCCAAGGAAGAGCAAGATGCAACTCTGACTTCTGGGTTTTCCAGCATCAAACTCCCAGGAACAGCTTCATGAGACGGAAAGCTCATCTTACCCGAACTTTTCTTACTGATCTTTGAACCTCCCAGAGGAGGAGCAACAGAAAACCCTCACCTGGTTTCTAGAGAGAAGGGAGAGCTTCTCTCTCTAAAATGTCATTTCATATTTGAACTGTTTGAATGCTTTTTCTTGTTCGTTTTCCCACTTAAATGGAACATTTTTCTTGATGACTTCAATAGAGGGGCCGCCAAGCTACTAAAATCACGGACAAACCGTCTATAGAAGCTAGCTAGGCCGTGAAAACTCCTCACTTGGCTGATTGTTGTTGGCGTTGGCCACTATTGTATTGCCTTCACCTTTTCCTCGTCCACCTCAATTCATTTAGAACTAACAACAAAGCCAAGAAACACAAGTTTATCCTTGCAAAAGGTACACTTCTTGAGGTTTTTTTTTGGTAAACAAATTTTTTAAACCAAAAGATACTTACACTTGTACAAGAGGCATACCCCAGGAAATGCAAAATTAGAGCCAGATTAGAGGCTTAAGATCTGCACGCAAATTAAACTGGTAACATGTAAAGTACTGAAATTAGATATCAATGCTTCATAAGACAGCCAAGGTTTACAAAATGCTTGGGTTAAGACCCCATCTATCCACTAAACGTAGATTAGTATCATTAGTGCCAAAACACTTCGAATCCCAAAGCCTTAATCTGACTAATTGTGAAATAGCTTCAGTTAGGATCTTGGAATCTCTGATTTTGCCTTAAAAAATCCTTGCATTTCTCTCTCCATATATAATAGATGAAGGAAGTAAAAGCTAGCTTAACTAGGACTCCTCTAAGTGACTTCCCTTTTGCATTAGCTAGCATCCAATCTACAAACTGATCCCAATCCCTAACCTGGCAGTGTAGATCACATTTGTTCACAAGTGTGGCCCATACTCTGGCAGCATAACAACAGTTGATAAAAAGATGCTCATGTGTCTCCTGGTAGCCAACACAACACACACAATCAGAACAAAATCTTGGTGTTTGGTCCCATTGTGCAACCCTATCTCTAGTGGAAAGTTTGTTTTTCAAAGCCAACCAAGAGATGAAGCTGCACTGGGTGAATTGAAAAGAATGTTAGGAGATGGGCTGGAACAAGTGCATGAGAGGATTGATAGGATGGAAACATGGGTGGAGACACCTAGAGCTCCAATTGGGCATCAGAGGGAGAGACGATCTCCTAGGGTTGAGTATGAAGAAGAATTTGGGGAAGACTTTAATGAAGAGGACCGATATTCTCACATTGACAAATTAGGCCGTGGTGTTGGAGATAGGGGATTCCAACATAGGAATAGAGAAGATAGGTTTGATGATAGGGTAAACAACAATTTGGGTAGCGTTAAGATGAAGATACCATTATTTCAAGGCAAGAATGATCCAGAAGCTTATTTAGAATGGGAAAAGAGGATGGAGCTCATGTTTGATTGTCATCAATATTCCAAGCATAAAAAGGTAAAGCTTGCTATTGTTGAATTTATTGATTATGCTATTGATTGGTGGGATCAACTAATGATAAATATAAAGAGAAATAGAGAGTGTCTCATAGAGACTTTGGCAGACTTGAAAACTGTGATGAGGAGACGGTTCGTGCCATGCTATTACTATCAAGACTTGTATCGAAAGCTGCAAAGTCTCACTCAAGGTAGATGAAGTGCCAAAGATTATTTTAAGGAGATGAAGATGACTATGATAAGGGCTAATATAGAAGAATATAGAGAGGCCACTATGGCTAGGTTTTTGCATGGATTGAACCGAGAAATTCATGATTGGGTAGAGATGGAAAATTGTGTGGAGTTGGAAGATATGATGCACATGGCCATTAAGGTTGAGCAGCAACTCAAAAGGAGGGGTGGTACACGTACAACCCTTGGCTCGAGTTGTTCCCCATGGAAACCAAGCTATGCGGAGAAGGAGGAGAAGTTGGCCACAAAAACTGAGTAAAAGTCAGAATCGACCAGCCATGGTTACCAAGGTAAAACAAATTCTTCTAGTGCTCGAATCATGATATAAAGTGTTTTAAAAGCCAAGGTAGGGGTCACATAGCGAGTCAATGTCCGAACGAGAGAGTTATGATGCTACGAGATGATGGTGAGATTGATGATAAAGATGACAATGAATCTATGTTGTCATTAGAGGATGAGGATAATGAGGAGTGTGTTGTACAAAGAGATTTAGTTGTTGCAAGGAGAGCTCTAAGTGTGCAAATCAAAGAAAACGATGAGGTGCAGCGAGAAAACATGTGTCGTACTAGAAGCCACGATGGAAACGAGGTATGTAGTATGAGTATTGATGGATGTAGTTGTTCTAACATTTTTTTTGTTAGAACAACTACATCAATCAATACTCATACTACATACCTCGTTTTCATTGCTACCACAATGGTGGATAAATTAGGGCTGCTAACAACTAAACTACCTTGACCCTACAAGTTGAAATGGCTGAATGATAGAGGTGAGGTAAAGGTGGAAAAGCAAGTGTTACTCTCATTCCAAGTCAATAAATATGAAGATGTTGTGTTACTCTCATTCCAAATCAACCTTTGATCGGTGGGAGTTGGACACTTGTTGTGGGGAAGGCCATGGAAATTTGATAGACGAGTGAAGCATGATGGTTTCTCTAATCAATACTATTTTGAACACAATCAAAAGTTGATTACTCTTGTTCCAATGACACAAAATCAGATTTACGAAGATCAAGTAGGGTTGCGAAAAGAGAGTGATCAAAAGAAAGAGAGTGAACAAAAGACAAAGAGTGAAAACGAGCATGAAAGTCAGAGAGAGGTAGAGAAAAATGAGGGGAAAGGAATTGAGAGAAAAGAAAAAGAGGGCATTAAAGCCATAGTGAGAGCAAGAGAGGAAAAATTCAATTACATTACAATAAAAAATGAGATCAAGAGAGCATTATTTTCACATCAACCCCTTATTGTACCTACGTACAAAGAGTCTCTTTTATGTACTAATGATCTCGTCAGTTCTTTGCTGAGCAATATTGTTTCACTTTTACAGATGTTTATGATTCACAACGGTTATGAGTCCATGAAACATTTAAAGGAGCAACACAAGCTAAATAAAATACATGCTCGTTGGGTGGAGTTCATTGAGACATTCTCATATGTCAGTCGATACAAACAAGATGGAAAAAGGAAGGCTGAATTCGTTAAGAAGATACATGAGAAGGCAAAACTCAATATTGTAAGGAGAAGGAGCAATGTGCAAAACAAGCCAACAAAGAGTGACGTAAATTGATTTTTGTTCCGGAGATTGGGTTTGCATGCACATGAGAAAGGAACAGTTTCCAGGGCAAAGACGTTCCAAGCTGCTACCTAGAAGGGATGATCCATTCCAAGTCCTTGCAAGACTCAATGACAATAGTCACAAGCTAGATCTTCTTGGTGAGTACAATATAAGTGTTACTTTTAATGTGACTTACTTGTCACCTTTTGATGTAGGTGAGGATTTGAGGACAAATCTTTCTCAAGAGGGAGGGAATGATGAGGATCCGGTTGCACAAGCTCAAATGATGGATCCACTTCAAGTACAAAGAGGCCAAATCACAAAAGCTAGAGAAAATATAATGGCTGAAGCACTCAATAGGAGTATGACGTGGAGCGTGATGTGGAAAATGACAACCTGCGTGGAGCATGACATGGAATCCAACATGACAGCCCCCATGGAGCATGATGTGGCATCCAACATGACATCCTACATGAACCATGACATGGCATCCAACATGGCACCGGACATGGAGCATGATGTGGTATCCAACATGGCAGCTTACATGGAAAGACATCCTACATGGCATTACCCTTGGAGCATGATGTGGCGTTCAATATGGCAGTTCACATGGAGCATGACATGGCATTTTAAATGATGATGAGGAAGCAAGACACGTTGGCAATCCTAAGCAAGAAGTGGACAGCCCTAGGAGTCTTTTGGGTGGATTACAATTTCCTTATTTATTGCAATTTATATTTCTTTATCTTTTACATTTAGTTTAGGTTATTTAAACACTTTAGGACTCTTTAGATTTCTAGTTTTTCTATTTAAGCATGATTTCACAATGTATTAAAAACTTTGATCAATATAATTTCTTGGTGAGAGTTTTCTATTTGGTTCTTCTTAGAACTTTTCAGACTTATCAAGAATATTCTTGTGGCGTCTAAAACCTAAACTTATCACTCAATTTTCCTTTTTGTTCTTGAGTGTGGCGTCTAAACCATATCTTTGGTTCTTTTTTCGAAGCATCAAGTTGGGTCTTAGGTCTTATACCTAAGGTTCTCTTTGTATCATAGAAAATGGATCAGGGTTTCTTCTTCTTTAAATTTAATTTTTGGGTTCTTGAACCATCATTGTTATCGGGTTTCATCGCAAAGATACGGTGAGGTTCATATCAATTTTACTGCCCAAGACCTTAACTTTGAGTTCCATTAGATGTGCAAAGAGCTCAATATAGTTAATATTTGCTTTGCGGATGATCTCTTCATTTTTTGTAAAGGAAATGTGAAACCAGTCCAAATTATTAAGGAGGGTCTCCTTCTCTTTGAAGCCTTATCTAGGCTTCAGCCTAATCTTCTTAAGAGCCAGATCTTCTTCTCAAGGGTGTCTGATACTGTCCAACAACATATTTTGGAGGTTATGCCTTTAACCGTGGCTTCTTTGCCTATGAGATACCTGGGAGTCCCCCTTATTACTTCAAAGTTGGGAAAGACTGACTGTGACTCCTTGGTTGAGAATATTGTGGCCAGAATAAGATCTTGGGAAACAAAATATCTATCTTTTGCTGGGAAGTTTCAATTGATCAAGTTAGTGTTGGCAGCTATGTTTCAATTCTGGTGTGGGTTGTTAATTGTCCCAAAAAATGTCATTAAATTGGTCCAAACAGCCTTTAGGAGCTATCTTTGGAATGCTAATGAGGCGAAACAATCTGGGGCCAAAGTAGCTTGGGAGGATCTTTGCTTCCCTAAATCTCAGGGGGGGTCTTGGTTTAAAGGACTTGATTCTGTCCAATGTAGTTTCAGTGGCAAGGCACATTTGGTTCTTAATCTCAAATGATTGCTATTCCTTGTGAAAGGGTTGGTGCTTCGCCTTCTTAGTGAAAAAGAGCTCCATTTTTATTACTCCTATTCTTTCTGCTTGCTCTTGGGTTTGGAGAAAGATTCTGAAATTGAGGGATAAATTCTCTCCCTTTTACAAAGTTACTATTGGCAATGGGGAGTGTGTGAGGCTTCTTACTGATCAATGGCACCCTTTGGGGGTTTTCATTACCAAATTTGGCTCAAGGCTTCTCTCAGGTACAGGGTAGGGTAGGATGTTGACTCTAGAGTGAGTAAGTTGATTTGAAATGGGTCCTGGAATTGGCCCTCTTCAAACATTTTTGAGCTTATCGAAATTAGAGATACCCCTCTCCCCTCTCCCAAGGGTCTAGTGAGGGGTTCTTGGACTTGGACCTCTAGCAAGAAAGGGCTTTTCTCTGTTAAAGATACATATAAAGCCCTTGCTCCGGATAGGGAGTGTGTGAGGTGGGCTAAGCTGATTTGGTTCAATCGCCATGTGCCTAGGTTTAGCTTCCTCTCTTGGGTGGCTATCAAAGGCAAGTTGCTCACTAAGGATAGAATGGAACATTGGTCCATGCCTACATCTATTAACCCTTCATGTGTATTTTGTGTGGGTGGATGTGAGTCAGCTGAGCACCTTTTTGTGGGATGCAAATCCACAAAGTCAATTTGGGACAGTCTTCTAGCTAAATGTGGTTTAAACAGCCCCCACTCCAACTGGTGTCAATGGATCTCTTTGCTCCTAGTTAAGGCCAAAGGTAAGTCCTTTGTTATCTCCATTCTGAAGCTTCTGTTCACAGCCTTTATCTACCATATTTCGAGGGAGAGAAACCTCATAATCTTCTAGGGAAAATTCAGGGATAATGCTGTTTTGATCAAGGTTATCTCGGGCTCCATTAGGGATATGTTTTGGTTGCTTAAGGGTGTCCTTACCTCAGAGTTGAACCTGTCTCTCCAAGCTACGTGGGATCTCAACCTTTTGATTTTTGAGCCTCCTTAGGGGATGAGTATGTTAATTTGTTTCTTTGTATTGAGGAGTTTGGTTTGTTTTTGTAATGCGTTGAGATTTAGTTGGCTTATTTTTTTTGGGGTTTAGATTTGTTTTGGCTTTAGCTAGCCAGGTTTATCTCTTTTTTGGCTTTATAGCTTTGTATTTCCTGGGGTATGCCCCTTGTATATTTGTTGTATTTTTTGGGTTAATACATTTTTTTGCTTAAAAAAAGAACTTAGAGACACAAATGGTACAATTAGCTACTATCGTGGGTAAATTGGAAGCACAAGGATCGGGAAAATGCTAGTTCTATGACTTTGAGATGCGGGAAACAACTCGATAGAGTATCAAAAACACCAAAAATAAAAGGAGCGTTCATAGATGAGCAAAAATAGAAAAGGGATTTGGCCCTTGAGAAAGATGAAACTACGACTCCCTTAGAGAGTACTTTGACACCTAAGGTGACTTCTAAAGTTCTGATTTCTACTAATATTTCTTCTCCACCTTTCCTAGAGATTTGCAAAGTCTAAATAGGAGGAACATGAAAAAGAGATTTTAGAAACCTTTCGCAATGTACAAGTGAATATTCCTCTTTTGGATGCAATTAAGCAAGTACCACGTTATGCAACGTTCCTCAAAGAGTTGTGTACCCCCAAAAGAGGTGATGAAATGGTAAGTTAAAGGGTGATGAAACGGTAAGTGTAGGGGAGAATGTATCCGCTGTTTTGCAAAAAAGCTTCCCCCAAAATGTTTAAACATTAAACAATAAAATTTGTGAAAAGAAGAGATTAAATATGATGTTTTATGTAATTATTTCACAAATGTTACATTCGGATATTTGTTTTATTTTTAATGTGTTTTCAGGTTAAAAAATAAGCAACTGGAAAAGGTGTTCAAAATGGTCTAAAACTCTATCTCCAGCTGCTTCCAATTCTCCATGTGCCACCATATGAATTTTGAAATTTGAAATTTAAAGATCAACTCGAAATTTGAATTTCAAATAAAGCATCAAATTCGGCAGATTTGCACAGTCGAAGATAAACAAATGTTACATGATGATCCCGATTTTTCTACAATGTAAAAATCTTATATGGTTGGAAAGATAAGAGATTAATATTTCATTTGAATATTTTTCCGTATTTTTTGGATCGTTCGAACTTTTTTCAATTACGATTACAAAACGCGGGATCAAATCTGATTACTATTTTAAAAAAGAGTGTTATGTTTAATTTAGATTGTATGTTTGAAAATACTGACCTCAATTGATTTTATTAATTAAAAAATCATTTTTTTGTTATCTAAGATCAAATAAAAATTTATCTCGTCTTGATAGGAGGTGATTCAAATCATTTGTTTTTCTTCAATCCTTCTTGTTGTACCTAGTATTTCTCACACCCTAAATTTTCTTTCTCAAAATATAAGGAAAATTTGTTGGGGTAAATTTCATAGTCATATGTAGGATGCTTGAATGGTGAATTTGGTGAGGATGATGGCTTTTAAGTTATAAAATAGGCGTTTGGAACGACATTGTTTTAGTTAATACTTATGAACTTCAAGCTAAAATAATGATGATGGCTTAACAATATTTAGAAGAAATAAAATTGCACAAATTTTGAAATTTGTAGGGTGAAAATGCATACGGAGCCAAAAAACAAAATAGGATGTGTTTAGGCCCAAATTAGATGAACTTGACTAAACTCGGATCTTTTGAGCACGACATGTACCGGAGGTGTGTTGGTCATTTTTGGTGCTTCTAGGGTTTTTAGGGCTTCTAGGGCCATACAAAGTGTGTTGGTCATTTTAGGTGCTTCTAGGGCCATACGGAGTGTGTTGGTCGTTTTAGGTGCTTCTAGGGCCATACGGAGTCAAAAAGATCCAATGTGAAGTGTTTGGGCCGAAACTAGATGAACTTCACTAAACTTGGATCTTTTGTGCATGTCATGTACTCGAAGTGACTTTTGACACAGAAAACACGCTTGGGATAAGATTTTGGAGTGTGGTGGACATTTTAGATGCTTCTAGTGCCATGCGGAGTCCAAAAGGCCCAATGGGACGTGTTTAGGCCGAAACTAGATAAACTTGGATCTTTTAAGTATGACATGTACTCGAACTGACTTTTGACATCCAAAACACGTAGGGAAATGTTTTTTTGGAGTATTTTGGTTACTTTAGTAGCTTCTTCTACTCCTGATATGTACCCCACCTACGATTTACGATGAAACCCGATAACAATGATTGTTCAAGAACCCCAAGAATGTGAAAGACAATATTGTTGAGCCTTAACCCGTTATCTAGCAAGATAAGAACTAAGACTACGAAGGATATAAACGCCACACTAAGAAACCCAAGGATCACTCAAGAATCAAGGTGATAAGTTTGGTTGTTTGAACATCACAAGTCTAACTTGATAAGTTCAAGGAGTTCTTTCAAGAAGAAAGAGGACACACCTCACAATAACATAAACTTGTTTTCAATATTCATAACATCATTACAAATTTCGTGGGTACCATGTTTTATACTTGGAACAACCCTCCAAAAATAGGAAAAGCATTAATTTTAGCTTTGAAACAACACCAACATTAAAGTAAATAAGTTCCCACGTTTTAGACCCTTTTTGACTACTAATAATAAGTAAATATAACTAATTGACTATGAACAATCTATTTATGCATAACCAATCCAAGCTAGATTCATCCCCCTATTTAATAGCCTTAAAATAGTCTAATTCATGCCCTTTCATGGTCTTATCTTGATGAACACGTTTTTGTAGGTTCATTATCCTTTTCAATATGCTAATTAGACTCTTCAATGGCCTTGATGACATGGATAAAGCCTTGATTTTCATTTGGACCCACATTGAGCTTCACTTTTTCAGAATCATTCCACTTCTCTTGAATCAGCCCAATAAGTGCTTTCTTGAAATTTTGGGCTCTAAGTCTTGTAATTGGACCACCAGGGAGTGATAAAGGATCTTGTGCAAGTTCAGCTCCATTCCCGCATGTACGCTCAGCCCCTTCCATTTTCAGCTCCTGGATTTGCATCATTCTACCCCTTTTGAGAAGGATTTGTCCTCAAATCAACACTTGCATCAAATGGAGACAAATCAGCAACATTAAAGCTTGTACTGACACCGTATTCACCTGGTAAGTCAAGTTTGTAAGCATTGTCATTAATGCGTTCCACCACTTTAAATGGTCCATCACCCCGAGGTAGGAGTTTTGCACGTTGCTGCTCTGGAAAATGCTATTTTCTCAAGTGCAACCAAACCCAATCTCCTGGTTCAAAAACTATCTTATTGCATCCCTTGTTGGTTTGATTGACATATTGTTCAGTCCTCTTTTCAATATTCAGCCGTGCCTTCTCATGAATTTGCTTCACAAATTCAGCCTTCTTTTTCTCGTCTAAGTTTACACGTTCACTCAAAGGTAAATGAATTAAATCCAAAGGAGACAAAGGATTAAATCAATAAACAATATCAAACGGTGAAAACTTAGTTTCTGAATGTGCACTTCTATTGTAAGCAAATTCAACATGTGGCAAAAAATCTTCGCACGTTTTCAAGTTCTTCTTAATGATAGCACACAATAAAGAAGACAAAGTTCTATTCACTACTTCAATTTGACCATCAGTTTGTGGATGACAAGGAGTAGAAAATAATAAGTTGGTTCCCAACTTTTCCCACAAAGTGTTCCTAAAGTAACTCAAAAACTTTGCATCCCTATCAGAAACAATGGTCTTAGGCATGCCATGTAACCTAACAATTTCTTTGAAGAACAAATCAGCTATATGTGATGCATCATCAGTTTTATGACATGTAATGAAGTGTGCCATTTTAGAAAACCTGTCAACCACCACAAAAATTGAATCTCTCCCCCCCTTAGTTCTTGGTAAACCCAAAATAAAATTCATAGAAATATCAGTTCAAGGTTTACTAGGTATAGGCAAAGGGGTGTACAAGCCATGAGGTTTTAATTTAGACTTAGCTTGTGTAAATGTGATACATTTTTCACATATTCTTTGCACATCAGGCTTTATATGAGGCCAAAAGAAATGTTCATGCAAAACTCCAAAAGTCTTAGCTACTCCAAAATGGCCCATTAATCATCCTCCATGAGCTTCTCTCACAAGCAATTCACGTAAAGAACACATAGGCACGCACAATTTACTTTCCCTAAACAGAAATTCATTATGCCTATAAAACTTCTCAATTGCCACTTTTTCACATGCATTGAACACATTATCAAAATCAGAATCTTGTGCATACTAATCCTTAATGTATTCAAAACCAAGCAATTTCGTGTCTCAAATTGAAAGAAAGGCATACCTTCGGGACAATGCGTCAGCAACCACATTTTCCTTACCTCGCCTATATTTGATCACATAAGAAAATGTTTCAATGAATTCTACCCACTTGGCATGTCGTTTGTTCAACTTTTTCTGTCCTTTCAAATATTTCAAGGATTCATGATCCGTGTGAATCATAGATAATGCTACCAATTTTCCAATGCCCTCACCAAAGCATACATCTCCTTGTCATAAGTTGGATAATTTAGAGCTGCCCCACTCAACTTTTCATTAAAATAAGCCACGGGATGACCTTCTTGCATCAAAACAGCTCCAATACCTATTCTTGAGGCATCACACTCAATTTCAAATGTTTAAAGCAAAGTTAGGTAAAATAATCAATGGTGCATTCGTTAACTTTTCTTTGATCAAATTGAATGCTTTTTCTTGTTCCTTTTCCCACTTAAATGGAACATTTTTCTTCATGACTTCAGTAAGAGGGGCGGCCAAGCTACTAAAATCACGCACATACCGTCTATAGAAGCTAGCTAGGCCGTGAAAACTCCTTACTTGGCTGATTGTTGTTGGAATTGGCCACTCTTGTATTGCCTTCACCTTTTCCTCGTCCACCTCAATTCCTTTAGACCTAACAAAAAAGCCAAGAAATACAAGCTTATCCTTGCAAAAGGTGCACTTCTTGAGGTTAGCAAACAACCTTTTTTTCCTTAACACATCTAAAACAGATTTCAAATGCTCTACATGTTCTTCCATGTTTTTGCTATAAATTAGGATATCATCAAAATATACAACCACAAATCTACCAATAAATGCACGTAAAACATGGTTTATCAAATGCATAAATGTGCTCGGAGCATTAGTTAAACCAAAAGTCATCACTAACCACTCGTACAAACCGTGTTTAGTTTTAAAGGCAGTTTTCCATTCATCACCTTCTTTCATTCTAATTTGGTGATATTCATTCTTAAGATCAATCTTTGTAAAAATACAAGAACCATGCAATTCATCCAGCATATCATCTAGTCTAAGAATAGGATGACGATACTTTACCGTTATGTTGTTAATGGCTCGGCAATCTATGCACATCCTCCATGTACCATCTTTCTTAGGAACTAGCAGCACCGGAACCGACCAAGGACTCCTACTTTCATGCACATAACCCTTCTCCAATAATTCACTTACTTGCCTTTCAAGTTCCTTTGTTTCGTCGGGATTGCTCCTATAGGCAGGTCGGTTTGGAATTGATGCACCAAGTATGAAATCAATTTGATGTTCGATTTCACGAATTGGTGGTAAACCATGAGGTATCTCTTCGGGAAAGACATCATCAAACTCCTGCAAAAGAGAAACAATAATGTGCGGCAAAGAATCGGCAAGATCATTAGTACATAAAAAGGCCTCCTTGTACACAAGTACAATAAATGATTGATGTGAAAATAATGCTCTCTTTATCTCACATTTTTTTTTGCAATATAAGAGAATTTTTCCTCTCTTGCTCTCACTAAGGCTGAAATGCTCTCTTTTTCTTTTTCCTTAGTTTCTTTTCTCTCATTTTCTTTCCTCTCATTTCAGCCTTTCTTTCCTTTTCTCTCTTCTTTTAATTTGATCTTTTGAACTTTACTTGATCCTCCATAACCTGTTTTGGAGTTAATGGAACAAGAGTAATAAGTTTCTTTTCAAAAGTAAAATGCTACCAACACTTGCTTTGTCACCTTGATTTCGCCACATTCATTCAGCCATTGAAGCCGATAAGGACGAGCGTGTTTTAAGTTTGTTAAGGACAACTTCTCCACCAAATCAGTGCTGGCCACGTTTGTGCAACTTCCCCCCTTAATAATTACGCTGCAAACTTTGTTTTTGACAAAGCACCGAGTATGAAACAAATTCTCCCTTTGGTTACTTTCTTCCCCCTTAACTTGCATGTTGAACTCGCCTTGCTACCAATAATTTTCCAACCACAGCATTTTTCTCGTCATCAGCATCTTCTAAAGGTGGAATTTCACAAATTACTTCCTCCTCATCCTTCGATTCAAGCTCACCTTGGGCATTTATCACCATCACCCTTTTGTTTACACATTGGCTAGCTATATGACCCCGCCGTTGACATTTAAAACACTTAATATCACTGATTTTAGAAATAGAAGTTTCGATGTTACCTAGAGAAGTGTTCGTCGTGGGTTTGGCATTCTTAGATTGTTCAAATTGTTACTTGCTTTGTTGCTGCTCATCCCTTTTAGGGGCTGTCTTCCATGTAGTAATGGTAGCCACAAGTTGTCCTCTCCTAGTCAATCCTTTTGCATTTGAGTTGTTCCTCCACTTTTATGGTTTGATGCACCATATCCGACAACTCAACATAGTGTTGTAACTCAACTATATCCGCAATTTCATGATTTAAACCATGCAAAAACCTAGCCATGGTGGCTTAACGGTCCTCTTCCACATTTACCCGGATCATAGCTACCTCCATCTCCTTGTAGTATTCATCTACACTCTTGGAACCTTAAGTTAGCCTCTGTAGTTTTTGAAACAAACTCCTATAATAGTGGCTTGGTACAAAACGCCTTCTCATAAGCAATTTCATCTCCTACCAAGTGCCTACGGGTGGCTCTCTATTCCTCCTTCTATTATTTTGTAATTGATCCCACCAAACAATGGCATAATCGGTGAATTCAATTGCTGTCAACTTAATCTTCTTTATCTCCAAATAGTTGTGACAATCAAACACCATCTCCACTTTAGTTTCCCACTCCAAGTTAGCTTCCGGATCATTTTTACTTTGAAAAGATGGGATTTTGATCTTTATATTTCCTAGATCATTATCCCTCCTAGGTCTACCCATCCTAACTTCTCTATTCTCATAACCATGCTCAAACCTGCCCTGGTTCATATATGGCTCTTCAAACTCCTCCAATTCTGCTTCTTCCTCAGCATTATCCCAACGAACACGCCCACCTCGCTGTCTATTGGGAATTTCATGTTGTTCCCATTTCTACCCTATCCAACCTCTCTTGAATAGGTTCTAATTCAACCCTCAGCATACGCCTCATTTCCCCCCAACATCGCTTACATTTGAAGGTTCGGAATGGGTTGTTGTTGAACTTTTTCGAATACGTCTTCGTCTTGATTATTGGACATATTTAGAATCTGGAAAATAAGATTCGATACCTCACAAACACTCCCTCACGTGTTTCACTCAAGAATTATACACTCACTCTCGTGTTTTCACTCTAAATGGCTTTTACCCTCTTATGGTCTCACACACTATTGCCTTTTTCCACTTTTTTGTGTCTCTTTAGTCCTTAATCAAACTCAAGAGACTGAATAAAAATATCCAGCAGCAATCCAATGGGGGTGGATGTGAATCTTGAGGAGAAGAATCTTTGCTAGCGATTTCTTCCTCACTAGCTAGATTATTTTTAGGGGCACTTTGGCATCACAATCATGACCAAA
The DNA here is from genome assembly GCA_003255025.1 of Datisca glomerata. Classification (NCBI taxonomy): domain Eukaryota; kingdom Viridiplantae; phylum Streptophyta; class Magnoliopsida; order Cucurbitales; family Datiscaceae; genus Datisca; species Datisca glomerata. The sequence continues at coordinate 34,175 of QANY01009665.1, forward strand.
GAGGCAACATTTAGCACATCTCTGCCAGAGGGTGAAATCTATCCTCCTTTTCCTCTTAATACCATCCATGTGGAAGACCAAGATGATGAATGGACTCAGGTGGTTAGCAAAAGCAAGGGTAAGGGTGTCATTGAGCCTTGTGAGGATAAAAATGAGCCCCAAGCCTCTTCTTACTCTACATTGAGTTTGGCTCCCCCCAAAGCTTCCCAAATTGTCAATGTCACTATCCAACCTGGTCCTTCTCCCAAGCTCTCTAAATCAGCTTTGAAGAGGTTGAAAAAGAAGCAAAAGGCTGAAGGCTCTTTCTTAATTGCTGATCAAGTTCTCAGGCTCCCCCTGAGAATGGTGACTCTCTTTCCCCCTTTTTATGATAATTTAGCTTCTTGGAATATAAGAGGGCTTAATGGCCTTCTAAAGCAAGCTGAAGTTAGGAAACTTTGTAAAGACTTTAAATTATATTTTTGTGCTTTAGCTGAGACTAAGATAAAATGTAATGATTTTGCTAGACTTTCTAGATCTGTTTTTCCCAAATGGCCCACATTTGCTAACCATTCTCCTACTAGCAACGGTAGAATTGTTTTAGCTGGGATCCCAAGATCTTGGATATTCTTCTAATTGATGCTTCTGATCAAGCTATGTGTTGTAAGCTAACCATTCTTCAGGAAAGGACAGATTTATTTGTCTCTGTGATGTATGCAGCCAATGATGCTATCTCTAGGAAGCCTTTGTGGGAAAAGCTTGGCTCCCATAAGACTTTAAGTCAGAGGAAGCCTTGGCTAATTCTTGGTGACTTTAATGCTATTTTGAAGCCTATTGAGCATTGTGGTGGTGATTTCAAGTGGAATGATAGATCAATTGATTTTGCTTCTTGTCTTGATCATTTGGAGGTTCTCAACCTACCTTATAGTGGTTGTCAATTCACCTGGTGGAATGGTCAAGTTGGTGAGGGTAGCAAGATGCGCAAGTCGATAAAGCCCTGGTTAATGGTGATTGGGCTACGGAGTTTCCTGCAACTTCTTGCCATTTTCACACCCTGGGTATCTCTGATCACTCTCCTATTATTATTCAGCTTAGGGCTATCTCAGCTAGACCTAAGCCTTCTTTCAAGTTCTTTGATTTTGGGATGGATTTTGAAGGTTTCTGGGCTGCTCTTAAAAATGCTTGGGAGATTGAGGTGTTTGGGACAACCCTGTTTTGTCTCTATAAGAAGCTTAAATCTGTTAGATTTACACTTAAGAAATTTAATGCCTCTTTTTGCTAAGATATTTCTAAAAGGGCTCTTATGGTTAGAGAAGCCCTCTCTAAAGTGCAAGCTGGCCTTATTGCCTCTCCTAGTGTCGTCTCTCTTCAAGAGGAGGAAAAAATTAGATTTGCTGATTTCACTAAGCTCGGGAATGTAGAAGATTTTCTCAGGCAAAAAGGCAGAGTTGATTGGCGCGATCAAAATTCCTCCTTCTTTTTTCAGAAACTAAAGAAGAATAGAGTCAGATCCAGAATTAATCAGTTGGTTAATGAGGAGGGTGACCTTATTACTGATGACCAGACTATCAAAGATCAAATTCTTTCTTATTATGGGAATTTTCTTGGGACATCTCACATTGATCAGGAGGTGGATTAGTGGAGGGTTCTCCCTCAGATTCTCCCTATTAAGCTCTCTTAAGCTCACTTAGCTATCCTTAACGACCCATATACAGAGGAAGATGTTTACACATTGTGATACAGGCTTCATCAACAAACTACAGCAGCAGAGATGTCGAAGAACAAGGAGGAGGGGGAGTTGGTGTGCGTTACTGGTGGGAGCGGTTGTATCGGATCCTGTCTGGTCCAGCTCCTTCTCCTCCGTGGCTACTCCGTTAACGCCACCGTCCAAAATCTCAACGATGAAACCGACACCAAGCATCTGAAAGCTCTAGAAGGAGCAGATGAGCGTCTCCAACTCTTCCAGATCGATCTCCTCGACTATGGCTCCATCGTGGCCGCTGTCGCTGGGTGTTCTGGCGTCTTCCATCTAGCCTCTCCTTGCACCGTGGATCCGGTCAAAGATCCCGAGAGGGAGCTATTAGACCCAGCTATTAAAGGAACCATCAATGTCCTGACGGCGGCGAAGGAGGCAGGGGCCAGGCGCGTTGTGGTGACATCGTCTATCTCCGCAGTTTCACCCAGCCCTCGCTGGCCAGCCAATGTTATCAAAGGAGAAGATTGCTGGACCGACATTGATTACTGCAAGCAGAAGGAATTATGGTATCCGCTTTCAAAAACTTTGGCAGAAAAGGCTGCATGGGAGTTTGCCAAGGAGAAGGGTTTGGACGTGGTTGTTGTTAATCCCGGCACGGTGATGGGGTCCGTTATTCCTCCAAGAATTAATGCTAGCATGTCAATGCTTTTACGCCTTCTTAAGGGTAACTATTTCCATTCATTTTATAGCAAGATTCTTCATATGTGCAGTATTATAGTGCAATTAGTGTTTTTGTTTGCATATTACTTTCTTCTATGAGCCTTCCATGATGTTCTTAGTACACCAACTTTTCTTTTTCTTTCTTTCGTTATTTGGCGGACTAGCAGCAGAGCTTTGATAAACCAATGTAATTGCGTGCCATAGCTTCTATTTCTTCCACTTCAATTAAGTTTTTGTAGTTCTGGGCCTACAACAATACAATTACATCATTTATTGTACATTAAATTGACATCACTCACTAAACTCCATATAGGATATGGTTAGCATGGAATGAAACAAAATCTGGTCATGTAGTTAGATAGTGGAATTGGTGGAAAATAGCACCTTCACAGAGTTCTATTCGAGAAACAATATATCACTCGTCCTCGATTTCTTAAAGTACTAGCATTTTTTGCCCATAAGATTACCCTTGCGTTTTCACTGGTAAATGTTTTAGTACTCCGACTCTACTTGTCCAAAGCTAGTTGGACCTAGTCCTAGTACTAAGACTGCTTGTTTGAGTTTCCGGACCATGTCCAAGCAGCAAGAACAGTTGGGCAGAGGGAAGAAGAAGGGAAGAGGAAAAAGAAAGGAAGAAGAGGAGGAAGGGAAAAATCAGAGGCCATTGAGAATGTTTTGCTGTGTTTTCCATGCAAAAAGTGCTAGAATAGGATTATAGCTCTATATGATAGAGATGGCTTCTATNCCAGATGGCTTCTCTGCTGGTTTCTTCAAAAGATGTTGGCATATTGTGGGCAAAGATGTTACTAAGGCTCTTTTGGAGGTTTTTAGCTCCCAATCATTATTGAAACAGGTTAACTCTCATGCCATTGCTCTTATACTTAAGGTCCCCAATCCTTGTAAGGTTGGTGACTTTAGGCCTATCTCTTGTTGTAATGTTGTTTATAAATGTATTAATAAAATGCTTGCTGATAGACTTAAGAGAGTGCTCGCTGATCTTATTAGTAGCAACCAGACTGCTATTATGCAAGCGAGGAGAATTGCTGACAACATCCTCTTATCTCAAGAGCTGGTTAGAGGTTACCATAGGCCTTCTAATAGTCCGAGATGTGCTTTCAAGGTTGATATAAAAAAAGCTTATGATAGCTTGAATTGGGAGGGTATCCGCAAAATCTTTGACTGCTTGGGGTTTCTTGATCATTTCTCTAACTGTGTGATAGAGTGTATCTCCTCTCCTTCTTTCTCTATTGTGGTCAATGGTGAGTTGACTGGCTACTTCTCTGGTGCTAAAGGGCTTAGACAGGGTGATCCTACCTCTCCCTATCTGTTTGTGTTGGTTATGGAGGTTCTATCTGGTATTCTCAAGCATGCTTCTCATAAAGCTGACTTTGGCTATCACTGGAGGTGTAAGGAGCTTGGTATTGTTAACTTGTGCTTTACTGATGATCTCTTTAAGTAAGGGTGATATGACTTCTGATTAACTTATTATGGAGAGCTTAAACTTGTTTGAGGCTATGTCTGGTCTTCAACCTGAGCTACAAAAAAGTCAGATTTTCATGTCTGGCGTCCATCTATCCACTTCTCAAGCAATTCTGGACTTGTGCAATTTCAGCATTGGGGAGCTTCCTATGAGATACTTGGGGGTTCCTTTGATTAACTCAAAGCTTAAAAAAACAGATTGTATCACTTTAGTAGACCATATCACAGCTAGGGTGAAGTCTTGGGAGTCTAACTACCTTTCTTATGCAGGAAGATTACAGCTGGTTAAATCCTTGTTCTATGCTATTTTTCAATACTGGGCTAGCTTATTTATTCTTCCCAAGAAGATCTTGAACTTGATTCAAGTGGTTATTAGGAATTACTTGTGGAATGCGTCAGTTGTAAAGCATTTTTGTGCTAAGATGGCTTGGAGTGAGTTTGTGCCTTGATAAGTCCCAAAGAGGTTGGGACCTTAGAGATCTCTCTCTAGCTATTGAAGTGGTTGTGGCTAAGCATTTCTGGTTTTTGGTCTCTTTGGATAGAGCTTCCCTTTGGACGGATTGGTGCAAGTTTTTCTTGATCAAGAAGAGCTCTATCTTCTCTGGTTAAGCTTGCCACTAATCATTCTTGGAGTTGGA